>JAODUH010031023.1:0-22639 GCA_027564835.1 Typhlichthys subterraneus
CTACTCCGAGTTCCTCACGGATAGCTGAGCTTCTCACCATATCTCTAAGGGAGAAGCCAGCCACCCTCCTGAGGAAACCCATTTCGGCCGCTTGTACCTGTGATCTTGTTCTTTCAGTCATAACCCACCCTTCATGACCATAGGTGAGGGTAGGAACAACAATTGCCCGGTAGATTGAGAGCTTTGCCTTCCAGCTCAGCTCTCTTTTCGTCACCATGGTGCGGCAAAGCGATTGCAATACCGCTCCCACAGCTACGATTCTCCGGCCTATCTCTCGCTCCATAGTCCCCTCACTCGCGAGCAAGACCCCGAGGTACTTAAACTCCTTAAACTCCACAAAACCTTGTGTCATGGCTTTTGTGTTTAACACAAAGCATTAATAGAATATTAGCACCTACATTGTTTATTTAGATTTAGACTGTTGTATGTATGCTGCATGTATATTTAATCAGCTATACCCATTGTTTTTGACAAAATACAGCATATACACATACTGTGACATATTCCTTATGAATAATTTCAATATTGGAACAAATGTTTAGCTGATAGTTTTACCATACCTTTAACTGAATCACCAACATCTATCCAGCTACATTCCTCCTGAGTAGAGTTAGGGGCAGCGTGACTTTGGGCTCGGCAGTAGTGAACTGTTTTACGACCATAGAAGCTGTCATCTATCTGTATTACTTGCCCTGAACCACATTGCAGTGTAGCATTTTGGCCCCCACAGGCAATGGCCCTCCCTGACTCTGAGGAAAACAAAACGCACACAGACATTTGCATTTGTAAACTGCAAGCAACAGAGTACAAACACAGACACTATCACATTAAAATGGCATACCATGCTGGCATATGAAGTGCATTTCCTGGCTACAATTCTTTGTGGCTTCCCACTGGAAGCCCGAATGTCTCAAGATGTGTCCACAGGCTGCTTGGGGATCTGGGGCATTCAGCCAGTTGTTATATCTGATGTCAGAGGCATCCAGCCAGGACAGAGAACCTGAAAATATATGAAATGTACAACTGATGGTCATGTACTTTCCATTGTTCATAGTTTATGTTGAAATGCAAAGAATGTTATTTCAGGTCATTATTTCACTTCTACACATGGGGTCAGTTGTAGACAGTAGTTGTGGATGTGTCATCAATGAGTCCTGCTTGGGAGGGGACTAGCGACAAGACGAATGAATCATGAAGGTTAGCTTATTTGTTGAAGACAATAGCGACTTGACAGCAGGCCTGCTGTAAAGCAAAAACAAATTACACGTATCCTTCATGGAGACAGCTGCTTGAGGAAGATATCTGAACATGCATGCCGCCAAACAATAGCCAGTATACAATACAAGCATCATAAATCTGCGAGAAAGGCATCTGCATCTTATCGCTGCCTCCTCACCTGGCAGGCGTTAGGATATACTGCAGTGTTCAGGCACAGCATTGAGAACAAACACACGTTTACGTTACTTGTTCATTCTGACACAGCTACCAGAATCAAGACCAGATTTACTTGTCAATTACATTCAAACAAATGGTGAAATTGGTGCATTGCAGCACAATACAGAGACAACTAATGTATACACTGTCTGCAACTAATAAAAACTTAACAATGAAGTTTATCAGTGTCGGTTTATAAGGTAGACACAATTACAAGCAACCCAGCGTACCCTATACGACATAGTCCATAGAACTGAATGGCTATAGATGGCTACTCACTCTCAGCAGCAGCAGAGTCCATAGTGAGGTTGGGAGAGGCTGGTGCCAGACCAAGCCACCAGTCCCTCTCTGGATCCAAGTACCTCTGCAGGAACTGCTGTGTTTCATCGTTCAGGATGAAGGCCAAGTGTCCTCCAGTCCGCTCACACCAACCCTGGGCACTAAGGAAGGAGCGCTGCACATCCGCAAACTCATAGCAGGAGCCATCGGAACCATGTTGGTCCTCTGGGCAGGATAGAACCTCTGAGTTCTCTCCTATATTAGCAGCTGAGCAGCTGAAAGAGAAAAGCAAGAGCACTGCTGTGATGTCCATCTCCGCCTAGGCTCATGTACGCGGCTACATTCACTCTGTTAACCTGTGTCTTTGAAGGGCGCTGGCAAGAGTGGCAGAGATGCGGACGTCGGTGCCCTTTAAAGACACCAGTTAGCAGATGCTTTGGGATCACCGCTAACATTAGGGCCTGTCTTTGTGTGGTCAACATTATCTTGCTCGGGCACAAACAAAGAACAGGCCTAATTAATAGGCTCTTGAGCCCTCAGTGTCTCTGCCTCCATTTACGGAGCACACAGCTGGCGCAGAGAGATAAGCTTCCCTTTAAAACAAATCCTTTAATCAGCATTGTATCTGATGACAACACTGTTGCATCAATACACACAACAACTAACAATGCAAAACAGCATGCACGCTATTCTATATCCAGCATCTAGCATGTACGTATGATCTAATACAGAAGAAAAGCTTGTAGTGTGTGTAGTAAATCATCCACCTCAACAACTAAAAGATGCGCCCTGTCACATTTATCTTTACTGCTCAGCAGAGTCCCATGTCCGCCAGCAGGTGAAACTGTCTTGTTCTTTCTTTGGCTCTATAGAACCCAGAGTCACACACTTCCACCTCAGCTCCCTGTTAATGTCAGCTTGTCTGTAGAGGGGTAGAGACTGATGCAAGCCTGTAGGACCACAGTAGTGGGAGATGTATTCAGGTGTTGGTTTTTATAACAAATCTGGTTTCAACCACAGGGGAAAGTCCGGACACCAAACAGCCTCCTTTCAAAGCCACTAGAAAATATTTCTCTCTCAAAAAAACATATAAAATACTGTAATCTATTGCCTTTGGACTTTACTTTATCTGCTAAAGCATCAATTCACATGTGGTGAAAACCTTGATTCGGGCAGGACAAAGGTTGTTAGGAGTGTGCTTATAAGATCTTCTAACATAACTGAAGCTGTGTTAACAACACAGTGTGGTAAGAGTGATGTAATAAACTTGTATTTCAAATACAGATACAAGATATTTGTGAAGAATAAGAGCCTTCCTGGAATGCTGTATTGACAATAAGATTGGTCCATGCACTGGAAGAAAAAAAACTACACAAAAAGATGTAAATCTCTCTCTCTCTCTCTCTCTCTCTCTCTCTCTGTCTCTCTCTCATTATGATGATTTGAGTATGTAGACCTAAAACAAAGCTTTGCAAAAATGTCTACAGTGGTAAAATGAACCTCTACGTGTTGTACGTGCTAGAACATCCAGGAACATTGCTCCAGGAACAAACAGTATCGTACAGCTATTAGCAAGATTAGTGAGATAAGATTTTACTTGACTGAACTCTAACCCCTAAATTGCATATGGGGGAGTGGTTTACATGGTCTTTATAAGCAAGCTTGCCTTGCTTGTCAGTACTTGACTAATCTACATTTGAGCAAATATGTCATATGACTTTGCCAAAAATAAAGACGAGAGACCTGAACCATACAAGGCAGAAGTTAAAGGTGATCTAATATACTGGGCGGAATAATGTACAGGATCCCTGTTAATTAAGACTGCTACAAATTATTAGTGTTACAATTACTTGTTTTCAATTGTTCATGTTAGTTTAAAAATATGAATTTTCTTCTGATTTAGGTATAGTTCCCAGCTGGTTGCAAGGTACACTGTTAAGAAATGGCCCAGGCATTTTCTCTGTGGGGGAGACTTCCTATAACCACTGGTTTGACGGCATGGCGCTAATGCACAGCTTTACATTCACAGAAAGTAAGCCTTCATGTGGTACATAAGAGGACAATCAAGACATTCAGAAATAATAATGATGCACATTCTATTTCAGGAGAGGTGATCTGTAGGAGCAGATATTTAAAAAGTGACACTTACAAAGATAACATGGCAGCCAATAGAATAGTTGTGTCTGAAATGGGAACCATGGCCAATCCAGGTCCAGGAACGAACATAATTTCCAGGTAAACATAACCTTGGTCTGAACAAAATTAGACAATGTTTATTATAGTTTGTTATACTATATAATTGTAGACTAGTTACTGTATAGTGAGTTTAACATATATGGCCGGTTTCACAGACATGGATTAAGGCTAGTCCAAGACTAAAACAAAAATTCAATGAAGATCTCCATTGGAAAAGGATCTTAGTCTAGGACTAGGCTTAATCAATGTATGTGAAACCGGCCAATAAGGTTTAATTTTAAGATCTATACAATGATTAAGTCATGTCTTGACTATGCTGTATTATGCTCTGTGCAATTGTATCCACTCTAATGCCCATATGGCCATTGATGGTGATGCAGGCAGGATGACGTTTATACCTAATCTTAATCCATTACCAATGCATTTACCTCTTTTCTTCCCACTATTTTAGGGCAATTACCTTTCTTAACCACACAGTGCCAGACTTCACAGACAATTGTGGCAATAATTTTATCAGATATGGAAAGGATTATTATGCCACCTCTGAAACTAACTACATCCGCAAAATAGATCCGATGACCCTGGAAACCCAAGACAAGGTAAAATAAGACTTATGATATACATGACGAATGTATCCATGGGTGGAGAGGTTTGGGGTCCTCTGCGTTGGCTGTTGCCCTGTGACCCCACCACAGATAAGCAGTTGATGATAGAAGGGTGGATAGTATCCATGGGTCTGACTGGACTTCTTTCCAGGTGAACTACCTCAAATACCTTCCTCTCAATTTGGTGTCATCCCATCCACATTATGATAAAGAAGGAAACACCTACAGTATGGGGACTTCAATAGCAGAAAAGGGAAAAACTAAATATATTGTGTTCAAAGTGCCAGCCTGTTCTGAAAAAGGTAACCATTCAAAAATATTGTTTATTCTCAAATATAATTTGCACTAGTTAATATGTATTCATTTAAAGAGTAGCCTAAGCAAAAAAAAAAAAGTTTTAGCTGAAAGCTGCTATTTTGATTTGATTCAGGTTAAATTCTTGACGAATGGAATGAAGTTAATCAACTCTGAATCAGCGTTGTAAGAATGTGTTGCAACTGAACAGGGGGATATATTAGGCTAGTTGAAAGTTCACATTGACCGATGTCAAAAATCAAAGTTTCATCATCATGCCTGTGGACTTTGGCTACACCCCTCTAGCTGTTGTTGGTTTTAGACTTAAAGGTATAGTCACTTTTTGTCAAATTCAGCAAATATTTACTTACAGTCACCAGCTCTCCGTTCTATGTGCATGGTTAAATAATAATCTGGTGTTTCTACACGGCCCTGGCTCTGTAAATGGGAACACAAACAAAGTGGTGCAGACCGCACCAAACAACACTGTCCCAGCCTTGTCAATAAGTGTACAATTTGTGGGCCGCCGCCTCTATGGGAGCACCCTATACGGCAGCGTTTGGGAAACACTGCCCTATGGAATTGAAGGGATAGGTGTTTTTGTTTTGATCAAGTTCAAATATCAACAATCGTTCTCTAGCATCCTTGACGTCACCTTTAAAGTGCCTTTATAAGACGTTCTACCACTAGATGTCAAACTAAGCATCACAATCCAAAACAAATGCTTTGCGAGCCACACACACATGCACTAACATGTACGTGCGGCCACCCCGTTATGAAATCAAAGCACAGAGGAGTTTAGATTACAACAACGAGTGTGATGTCCTTCTCTGCTCAGGATGCATTTATTTCACTATGTTGTTACAAAGAAAATTGTAGTTTTCTGCTACGGTATCTTATTGTTGTAAATATCTTATAGAGCACCTTTAAGTTTGTATTCTGTTCCTTGAATCAGACAAAGCCAAGGATGCACCTGCACTGAAAAATGCAGAGGTGGTCTGTACCATCCCCTGCTCCTCTCTCCTTACACCCAGCTACTTCCACAGTTTTGGTATATCTGACAACTACTTCATCTTCATTGAGCAGCCTTTCAAACTGGACATCGTCAAGATGGCCACTGCCTACATGAGGGGTGTCAACTGGGCAAGCTGTCTCAAATTCTGCCCTAATGAAAATGTGAGAGAATACTATCAGGCCAATATTGTTCATTAATTTTTTTACAAGCCTATACTGCAGATCCATGTTGTCACACATTTTCAATTGGTTTATCATTTTAACAGACACGGATTCACTTGATAGACAGGAGAAGTGGCAAAAAGGTTGGAACTAAGTACTACACAGGGGCAATGGTTGTCTACCATCACGTGAATGCTTTTGAAGACAATGGTCATGTGATTGTGGATGTCATCGCCTATGACAACAGCAGTCTTTTTGACATGTTCTACCTGGAAAATCTCAAAGATGTCACAGGGAGCTCAGGCAAATCTTATACTAACCCAACCTACAGAAGATTTGCACTTCCCCTGCATTCTGATCAGGTGGAAAGCATTGTGATGTACTCATTAAACCCATTGTGTTTCATTCACACAGGCTTTATGGTGTGACTATTTAAACTGTCTGCAGGGACTTACTGCAGGAGAGGATCTGGTGAAACTTGAGTATACAACAGCTAATGCTGTGAAGGAGAAGGATGGCATGCTACTCTGCCAACCAGAAGTGCTTTGTAGAGGTACAATTGGTACATTGTGATCTTTTAAAATAACAGTACTTTACAGTGTGTTTTTTTTATAATGCAGAATTATTTGCAACAGGTGTTGACTTACCCAGGATAAACTATGACTTTAATGGCAAAAAGCACCAGTATGTCTATATGACTTGTGTGGAGATGTCAGCAGTATCAAAAAAGGTAAAATTCTACCATTGCATGATGCCATGATGTAACAATAAGGTAAGCAACTTGTAACCATCTGTTCCCATGCATAATGTTGCTTTAGTCACCACACTGTAGGAATGAATTCAATCAAAAACAAATAACACATTTATTCACCTGTTAAATATTTAATTTTTAACCCCCTTCTCTTCAGCATACACTGTATTGTGAATGGCTTGCACAATATAGCTGCAGTGCTTTCCCCCCAATCACCATGCAATCCCTTGGTTAAGAAGCACAGTACTTTCAGCACAACTCACAACTACATATTGTTTAGGTGTGAATTTGATAAATGTGTTACATACATCTGCCTGGTAACGGACTGTGGCCTGGGTGCTGGGCTTCCAGCCGGAAGGTTGTGGATTCAAACCCTGGTGTTGACACACCTGTAAGCATTCTTGAGCAAGATGCCTAACCCTCTATCTGCTCCCGGTGGTTGGTTGCACCTTGCATGGCAGCAATCACCATTGGTGTGTGTGTGTGTGTGTGTGTGTGTGTGTGTGTGTGTGTGTGTGTGTGTGACTGGGTGAATGTGAGCCAAAATACTGTAAAGCGCTTTGGATAAAAGCACTATATACTGTAAATGCGCCCATTTGCCATTTATGATACAAATTTAAATAAACACAAAGGCTAACTACCTAATGGTCAAATAATATACTTTATTTACAAATGCTTTACATACCTCTGACCTAAACCAAATTTTTAATATCACATTTTGGAAAGTAACTGGGGCTGGGTGATATATTTAATTTATATCGGAATATTTTCAAGAGATATAAAATTAGACAATATCGTTTATATTGATATAGTTATATTATGTGTTTATTCATTACTTTTTCGATTTGTTCGTCTCCATGCCTGCACTTGGCCTGAGGAGTGGAGTCAGGAGCGAATGATTTAGTGAGTTCAGAGTGTCAAAGGGGCGGAGACACCAGAGAATGCTCACATATGTCTACACAGAGAGGGAATTTGAAGCACACCTTTTATCAGAGTAGCCAATGAGACAGCAGATCCTGACTCACATGCTCAATTTCCATTTCTGATACAGATCAGATACAGGTAGCCAGCTATTATTACAAGGTACCGTTAATCAAAAACAAATATAGCCGAAATATTCACAACCTCTCTGCTATATATATAAACTACAACACACATTGTGAAATATTCACAACCTCTCTGCTATGGATAGAAACTACAACACACATTGTACAACTACAATTAATGTAGCAAAAAATGTAATATTTCTGTCAGGTTCCAGTTTTTTCTTCTCGCCTGAACATTTAGCACAGTTTATAGAAAGTACCGATATATATCGTGTATTGGCATTCAACCGAAATATATCGGGATATTATTTTTGGTCCATATCGCCCAGCCCAAACAGTAACACAAAAAGTATATGAATGAATATTACGTAATTATCTAAATAACAAATTCCTATCCTTGACAGAGCCAATACAAGCTTGCTTTGAAACAATATTGCCATTACGTCTACTGAGCAATTGTGCTTTGTAATCAAAGTTATTTCAGACATACATTCAAAGAAAGCAAATTCTATATTTTCTAACCTTACTTATACATTTAGATAAGGAAGTTGGACACAGAAACCAAGACATCTATTGATTGGAGTGAGGAAAACTGCTGGCCAACAGAGCCAGTGTTTATCCCCAGGCCGCATGCAGAAACAGAAGATGATGGTGTGGCACTTGATCAGTCAACCTGCATTTAGCCAGAAAATCTCTTTCTCAAGAGAACAAAATCACATGCACCAGCACCACATTATTTAACACGCAATCAATATTAACATTTAGACAACACATAACCACAACAATCTGAAGTCTGATTAACTGAAGTTCAACTTAATTTATTCAGTTTAATTAAATTATTAAATTATTATAACAATTTTCCTTTTAGGCAGGCTACATAGTTTAAGTTTATAGTTTTATGTAGGACTAAACCTTGTACTCTCCTTCTTTGCAGGTGTGGTTTTAACGTCAGTGATAAACACAAACCCAGGTCAGTCTTGCTTCATCCTAGTGCTTGATGGGAAGTCCTTCAAGGAGGTAGCCAGAGCATTGGTTGGCCCAGATCTCCACATGGATATGCATGGATATTTTATTCCACATGAAAATATGTCACAGTGAATAAAAGACTGCATTTGACTAAAATATTGTTATCTGATGAAAGATCTTTATTCACTTTACATTAAACCACACATGATGTCCAATAACTATTTTTAGGATAATGCTTGACATTAATGCATTTTCAACAGAATCAGATGTCTATTCTAAGAAAAGATGAGGCTGATCCTTTATGTGCTATTTTGTATTAAAGTGGCATGTTTTGTATGTGTTGTTTTTTCGCCTTTTGTTATGATTTGTGACAAAGGCAGATATATTATCATACTATACTGTAACACTACTAGGTCTGTTATAACCATTATAGTTATATGGTATGGTAGTATGGGATACTGTAAGCTTACTTTGTGATATGCAGGCCATGTGTCCCGTACAGATTTGCGTGGTAGTACATCCACAACTCAAATAAACTAATAGCCTAAATCGCGATAATTCTTAATGTACAGTACTATCTCACTTGCACTTCCAAGGTTGGTAGGCATCGAATTAATATGATTAATGTATTAAGACGCAAACACTATATTGTACTAGTTTCTTAAAAAATATACACTTAGTAGTTAATGTAGCCCACTAATGTGACGTATGTAAAAAATGTCATGCCCTAACTTATCCATCCGCAAGAGGGCAACACAACAAAATACTTATTTTTTCAATATGATTCCATAATGTCCCCGATGGCTTGTCGTAGTGATTATGTCATATTATGGAGACATGTTTTGGTTCGTCGCGGGTGTCTTTCTAAGGGCATGACATTTACTATACTGTAAAATAACATCTTAATTTCAACACTATGCTATCTGTTTTGCGATTTCTTCGGTATAATCAGGTAAATATTTTTGTAGCGCTTCGGTGTCAATGCCATTCAGATACACGGCAGAAAATGAATGTAAGTTATTGTTTGTAGGTTCTTGGATCTGGAACATTGCAAAGATCATTTGCCACACAAACGGATGGAGAGGTCCGCATTGCGCAAATACTTAAAGCGAAGTTTCCGTTAGCCTCGTCCCTTAAAGTCGTGGACATTTCAGGTATGTGTACCTTGTGGCATTTATCAGAGACAACAGAAGTCGACCATGATAAAATGTTTATCAAAAGGCAAAAGGCCAGATGGCAAATTATATGCTAATGTATCAACATTCGATTGTGTCATCTTAAAGATAGGCCTATCTACTTTTATAATATAAGAAACATTGTAAACATATTGTTTAATAGGTAGTCATTGTGCCCATACTGAAAAATAATATAAATAATATACGGTAGTTGCTTTTTTATGACAATAGAAGGCAGAGAATAGAACACATATGGCAAGATTGCCATGTAGTGCAGGTCGGAATTTTACTAACTTGCAATTATGTCTCCTAGTCTAGATAGTTATAATCAAAGTACAATTATAGCCTTATAATTCAATATAAGTATAAATATAATGTGTCATGCAATTGGATATCCCAACACCAGTTGTCTATGGTTCTGTCTTCAGGTGGTTGCGGTGCCATGTATGAGATTCATATCATGTCAGATGAGTTTAAAGGGAAAAGGACTGTTCAACAACACCAAATAGTAAATCAGGTGAACTCACATTTCATTCTAAAATCTCTGTCACTACAGGGGGTGCAGTTCAATGTAATTTATTTTATGTATTGTGTGTTATTGTATGCAGTATTCCCTTATTATTGAATAACAATTTTACAGTATTCGTACCATTTGGCTTACTCACAATATGAATTGGCATTTCAGTGTCAAAATGTAATTTAATAAACACTTATACAATAATAATACATTACTGCCTAAAACAATTGTGTAATTTCTGAGTATATTTTAAAATATGGGGTATAAATGTGAATTGTTCTACCTGAAACCTTTAAATATGAAGTGTTAGTTTCATCTTTCGAATTTCTTGTTAGGTTTATATATTCTATACTCATTCCTTATGTAGTACACTACGTAGAAAAGTTTCAAGAGTCCACGTAGTCACAAGGAATTATTGCTGCAGGTTAGAGAAATAAAGATACACCAATGTCATGCAGGAATAGGATGAATGTTTTTCATAACAGCTATGTTGGTCTATGTACAACCTGATGAGTAATATTATTCCTTCATGAGAAACAAGTAAATAATTGTAATTGCATGATTTGAAAATTAATCTAAACTGTCATTCTGTTAGTTCCTACAGTAAATCTGTGTTTCTCACTTTCCACAGGCGCTCAAGGATGAGATTCAAGCAATGCATGGACTGAGAATATTCACAGATGTCCCGAAACACGACTAGTTCCTTGATTGATCGTTAAGCCTCCTGGTTGTAGCTGAGGTGCAGTGGAAGAAGAAATGGACTAGATTAAAGAGAATCTTTGCTCAGCAGCATTGGTGCTATAGTTCTAACTTTATTCAGCAAATATTATGTTCTGAGCTTGATGAGGACATTAAAGTTAATAAATGACTAAAATGGAAATTAGTATCAAGACTGAATCAGTGGATATTAGTCCTCTAAAATGTTCCATCCCACTGCACCTAGGCTGAATTTCATCCAGAAAACTGTGGCATTGGGTGAATTAAATGTTAGCTTATAATATGCTGCTGTTATACTTGATCTGGGGATCACTGTAACTGATGGAACCACATATTTCAATGGGGGCTGTGTCATGTGGCTACTAAACTTTTTCATTTGAGTGAAATGTGCTCCGTTTAAAAAAAATATGAGGCTTTGTGGTGTGTGTATATTTGGAAAGCTGCTGTACACATGGCACTGTATGGCTACTGTCAATACGGTTATGCTAAATTGTCAATAACAACTCTGATGAAGTTATTTATTTTCAAATTAGACATTGCTGTTTTTTTCTTTCTGAAAACAGCTAGAAATGTAGTATAGGTCGGTGTAATACATTTTGAGACAATCAAACATTCTGTGATAGTGGTTCTTATGGCCTGCCAAGTTATAAGATTTGTTTGTACAAGATTAACCAGCAGATGGTGCAAAATGTAGCCTATGATAGGCGTTTGTTTTATGTCCTCTAGATCAAACGAATAAATCTCTAACATTAATGTACAACTGCCTCGCCAATATTATTAATACGTATTATGCTCTTTGATTGTTTCGTGAGGTAGTATTTAACTTTAAGTAAGATATAGCCACTTACATTTAGGCTATCATTAGCCTAGTGGTGGCAGAATAAGGATACCTTGTGAGTAAAAGCAGTGTGCGCTGTGCTCCTGTTTGACTCGACGATGGTCCGTAGTTTGCGCACCAGATTTTTCTGAACAGCGGTGGTCGGGGATTAAAAACAAATCTTTGCGACATGGCAAAAGAGGGGGCAGTCATGACAGAGGAAACTGAGCATATGATAGTAAAAGACTTGGGAAAAGAACTAGAAAAGGTTGTATCTTTAGGAGATGCCAAAGAAATGCGAGCCGTAATACTATCAGGCTTTGGAGGTCTCAATAAACTCAGGGTATCCAGGAAGACTATGCCAGAGCCTCAGGAGGGTGAAGTAAAAATTCGCGTCAAGGCATGGTAATGTGTTGTGCATTTGTCCGTGATAAACGTGATTGTTTAACATTTTCCATTACAGTGTCAGGTTGATTTGGGGTTTCATGCTCTCACGACTAATCTGGTGGTCGTCTGCGATATATTTGAATGTATAGCCTACTTCTGCATTCGCCAACAAGTGTCGCATATACGGGAAAATATGGTTGGCAATTTGGTCTTAAACCTGTCGCCATCTAGAAACCACAGGTCATCCATGGGCTACAGTTAGACGCGCAAAGCCGTTTACCAACTGGTGAAATGTTTACAGCTGTAGCCCAATAGTCATTACGATGTAGCCTGATTTTGTTTGAAGCTATATTGTTCTTGACATTGTTCTTGGCATGATATTTTCTCACACGCAGGCTTAAAAGTTATTTTTGAGTTGGAATTTTGGAATGCGTCTATATCATCTTATTTATTATGTTATTAATCCTCCCCACCCCACGAGGCAGTTAAAAAGGTAGTCTATTGAGAAAGCTAACATCATTAACGTAAAGAGCAATATTATGAGTTCTACTGTATATACAATATCAACAAAAACGTTTCAGTTCAATTATTACCTTTGCAGTGGTTTGAACTTTTTGGATCTGATGGTGCGACAAGGGAATATTGACAGCCCCCCCAAACCTCCTCTCGTTCCTGGATTTGAATGTTCTGGAATAGTAGAATCATTGGGTGAAAACACAAATGGATTTGAGGTTAGTATTTTATAATAGGTTATGCAATAATATTCTATTCCATTTTCGTGATTAATTTATTAACAAGCAACCAGTTACATTTTATTTAAAATATATTCTATTTGTTTAAAACAGGTATCTTTGATATCTATTCTACAAGGATAAAATAATTCCTAATTTGCCTTCATTAACATTGTTTTTCTTTCAGATAGGTGACAGAGTAATGGCTTTTGTAAATTACAATGCCTGGGCAGAGGTGGTTTGCACACCAGTGGAATGTACTTATAAAATGCCGGATGAGATGACTTTTGCAGAGGCAGCAGCCTTCTCTCTGAACTTTGTGGCTGCCTACATGATGCTCTTTGAGGTGGCCAACTTGAGAAAGGGAATGTCCGTATTGGTCCATTCAGCCGGAGGTGCAGTGGTAAGTTTTTATTTACTTAAGGGACAGGTGGAAAAATGTAATGGATATACAATGTTGATATAGCAATTAAGGAGTTGAAAACATACCCTTAATAGAAACAAAAAGATGCATCAATATAACTCGTATATGTAAATACAGTATGGGCCAAATATATCCTGGTCTATTAAAAAATGCACATAAACAAATCAAAGAACTTTTACAACAAAACTGATTTGATATCTCATTTCAGTTCAGTTCGTTAAGAGTTAACTTCATGTTCATCCTGCACTCTGGTGTCTGCTCATGACGGTTTGTGTTTTCAGGGTCAAGCAGTGGCTCAGCTGTGCTCCACTGTACCCAATGTCACAGTGTTTGGAACCGCCTCAGGCTTCAAACATGCATCCATCAAACACTCTGTGACACACCTCTTTGATAGAAACCTTGATTATGTACAAGAAGTAAAAAAGTAAGGAAGAACATGAGGGCATATATGTTTTGGAGATTTACTATTGATCTATTGAAACAATGTTGATTTATTCTTAAGATAATAATATATTTGGCCTCAGGACATCACCAGCAACTATCAGTTAATGCATGATCTCCCGGTCATGCAATAACATTGCAGGCTTTGTAGGGATGCAGATGTTATTTGATTCCTTATTTGGTCCTGCGCTGTGGTCCCCATGGCAACACACAGATCATCTCAGAAAGCAACAGCATCGTGTTGGGTGGGGGCTTGAGCCATCAACACTTTAGCCAATTGGGGACAAGCCCTGATGCCCTCAAGATTCCCTATGAATTCACAAAACACGTTGTCTAATCAATTTAACATTTAAAAATAATACCTCCTACTCTATTAATCATTAGTTGTTACTTTACTCTGTTGTCTAAAGTTATTAAACTTGATTAAATATGAAGGATAAACACATCAGTTCAACTACTTTCTGCATATTAATCATCATGTAGATTTATACGCCTTTCATCTATTTGGCTGCCACATTCCTTCTGGGATCAAGAGCAAGGCTAAATTAAATTGGTGTTTTTTTTTTTGGGCATCACAAGATCAGCAAGCGGTTTAACAACTCAGGCATTCAAGGCCCAAAGTGAGCAATTTGGAGTAGGAGAGGAGGAGGCGGAGATCATGACCTGCCTTTCATTCTTTTGCATGTGTTTTCATGCAAAAGTCCCATTATGTGGAAATATCAGGACACATATAATAATCTAATTAGGTTTTGTTTTCTTCTTTCTTTCTTCTTGTTTTCTCCTTGCAAAAACAGAAATGACATTCAGTACACTGTATTATGCAGCATGCAATACAGTGTACTGTATACAGTATTCTATCAAGGAGCACCACTGCCATTCTGATGGACCTGAACTTTTTATTTGCTATTCTAGGATTTCTCCCGAGGGAGTAGACATTGTCTTAGACTGCCTCTGTGGGGAGAACACTGGCAAAGGCCTCGTTTTGCTCAAGCCATTGGGGACATACATCCTTTATGGTGAGGATCAATACTTGCACTTTAACTTCAGTATGAGAGATACTCCTTGATTGCGTATAAGGCCCAAAGAATCATACACACTGTTTCAAAGGCAGCTGTACTGCGAGGGGCAGGGAACAATGCAACCCTACAGCAGCTCTGTATGAGGAGGAGCGGAGAGGAACGTGACAAAAATTTTACATTTGATTTGGTGGTTTCAACCAAGTATATTTCCAGACAATTATCAAGATAATGATTTAGCAGGATACTGTGATTATTTTTTATTTACATACAATTTAATTTACTTTCTGTCCTGGTTCTGATTATTCAAATTAAATTGTATTCAGTTCATGAATTGATTAATGGCATTATGAGGAGAACATATAATTAGTTTGTAACATGTATGGTCATGCATGGAGAGATTTCAAGGTCAATATATGCTAGTTGTGTCTCCCTCGTTTCAACCTTGCACTGCTGTTACCAATCGGCCGCTTGTTCCCAAATGTGTGTGTGCAGCATAAAGCAGTGCCTTTTATTTGTGTTTTTTCAGGCGCGTCAAACATGGTAACCGGGGAAACAAAGAGTTTCTTCAGCTTTGCAAAATCGGTGAGTCAGGGATGCAGTCTGTCATAAGCAACTGAAGACAAATGGTCCAATTACTACCAGATGAACAGTTTATGGCCAATGAAGCATAAATGAATCGCTTAAGCACCAAGTGTGTCTCTTTTTATGTGTCTAGTGGTGGCAGGTGGAGAAGGTGAACCCTATAAAACTCTATGAGGAGAACAAAGTCATTGCAGGATTTTCCCTCCTCAACCTCCTCTTCAAGCAGGGGAGATGTGATCTTGTGAAGACTGTGATGGACAAAATAATCTCTCTGTATAACCAAAACAAAATCAAGCCAGTGGTTGACTCCCTGTGGGCTCTGGAGGAGGTAAGAGACAGTCTTGTAATTTGGTGTGTATTCATTATCATCATGCCTGTATTGAAAGGCTCACAATGTACATTAACATAGATAACAGAGAAGGCATCTGGATAGATTGTTTAGAAGGTGTTTACTAAACATAGTGGATTTAGAGGTACTGGTTGTTTGTCTTTGCCCAATCTGTAGGGGATTGTCAGCTGTCAGGTCTTTCACAGACGGTGGGTAGGCTGTTCCACACGTTCCACAATTATTTAAAACCCAAAAGCCAATAGGTCATACATCAATAATGTCACTCTCTTATGGTCACAGTTGCAATTTCTGCTCAGATAAAATAAACAATATTCATGTTGAACAACAGTATGTGATCAAGTTACTGCAAATTAATCAGTTAAAATATGAAAATAAAACACTTCCCTCTTGTTTTAAAAAAAAAATGTTTGCAGTTATTTATAATAAGAAATTGTGACATTCAGTATTGTTTGCCAACACGTCTATAACATTTGTCAAAATGGCAAACATGCCATATGCTGCTGACTTGATTCTAGCACTAACATTAGTTGTACCTTTTGTTGAAAAACAGTTAAAATAAAATTTCAATAGGGTTACATTTTGCACTTATGCCTATTACAGTATTTATTGTACTTCATTTTATTTATTGTAATAACTAGGAGATTTAAAGATGTAAAAAGTATTACATTTCAAGTATTACATAATAAAGCATCTACAATACAATAAATAGCTATATGATGAGACAATACAGATAATATGTTAGACTTTTATGTTTCAATGGAAAGCCTTCCCTGCTCTCCTGTAAGCATACTTTGGCAGAATGTTCCGGGCATTGGGACCAGTGCCCATGGAGAACCTCATTAAAAGGTAATGGGGATGGTGTGCCATGCATGGACACAGGCAGTCTTCTCATTGATGTTACCAGAAAGAGAATTCAGAGGCCATTAGTTTGTGTAAAAGTTGAAACTGGGTAACTATTTTGTTTTGACACTTGTTGCAGACCAGTGGTAAAGGACAGAGCGAATAGAAGTAATGAAACCAAGCCTCATATTATGATATTATGCTGAGTGGTTGATTGCTACAATTGCATATGCAATTAAACACGTATTGCCCTCTTCTGTCTTTTCCTGATGGCAGCAGAGTATTTAAAGTTACACCCCTATCTATGAATTCTCAGGCTAGCATGTGATGTGACTATAGGGGGATGAGTGTATAATGTGTGAGCCTAAAGGCCGACACCCACTGAACGCGTCAACGCGCATCAAGAGACGCCAGAGTTTTAGAACTATCCATCCATCCATCTTCTCCCGCTTATCCGGAGTCAGGTCGCGGGGGCAGCAGCTCCAGCAAGGGACCCAAAACTTCCTTTCCCGAGCCACATAAGTAAGCTCTGACTGGGGGATCCCGAGATGTTCACAGGCCAGTGTAGAGATATAATCTTTCCACCTAGTCCTGGGTCTTCCCCGAGGCCTCCTCCCAACTGGACGTGCCTGAAACACCTCCCAAGGCAGGCGCCCCGGGGGCATCCTTACCAGATGCCCGTACCACTTCAAGTGGCTCCTTTCGGCGCAAAGTAGCAGCGGCTCTACTCTGAGCTCCTCACGGATAGCTGAGCTTCTCATCCTACCTCTAAGGGAGAAAACCCATTTCGGTCGCTTGTACCCATGATCTTGTTCTTTGGGACATGACCCACCCTTCATGACCATAAGTGAGGGTAGGAACGAAAATTGCCTGGTAGATCGAGAGCTTTGCCTTCCAGCTCAGCTCTCTTTTCGTCACAACGGTGCGGTAAAGTGATTGCAATACCGCTCCCGCTGCTCCGATTCTCCTCACTTGACCTCAGATTTTGCGGGGCTAATCCTCATCCCAGCCGCTTCACACTCAGATGCGAACCGATCTAGTGAGTGCTGGAGGTCACAAACCGATGATGCCATCAGGACCACATCATCTGCAAAAAGCAGCGATGAGATCCCCAGGTCACAATATCACAAACAGGATTGGTGATAAAGCGCAGCCCTGGCAGAGACCAACCCCCACCTGAAACGAGTCCGTTTTACTGCCGAGAATCCGTGCACAGCTCACGCTTTGGGAATACAGGGATTGGATTGCCCTTAAAAGGTACCCCCTCACCCCATACTCCTGCAGCACCTCCCACAGTTTTAGAACCATACCAAGCCAACCAAGCCATAAACATGCACTGAATATCTGCAGATATGCACTGAATATCTGCAGATATTTTAGCTACTCCGTCAAAAGTTGCATTCCTTGACGAGCCGCTGAGCGATGCTGCCAGTGGGCGTTGGTCTTTATGAGCTCTGTGGAGGAAGGAATTTTTAAACCAATTCCAAACCAATTGTAATTCTGGATTTGACCACAGGGACAATTATTTACACAAATATAGGCTGTAATTTAACAGCATCTCCTACTTTCGCTCTTGGCTTTGTTTGCATATTTTCTTCAACTCAATTTGACAGCTGCTTGACAGTAAAGAGGTAGCGGTTTCTCTGTGTGGGCTGCAACAATTCTTGGCATTCTGTCATTGTTTGTGAACACTAAACGTTTTACTTTTTTCTAACATTCACTTAATATTAGATTTATCCAGGCTTTGATGAATGCTTCACTTAATGCTATAAAGCAGTTATTGATGACCGTAACCTTAACCTCTCAGAATTAGTAAAGTCTAACTTAAATTACGGTATCAAATGCATTTTTCCTAAATTTCTTAATGCTAAACCTAAACTGGGTAAAATGTGTGTTTATGGCACATGGCTTTGGGCAGAGTGTACAGTTTTTGGAAATAGACAGATTCAAATTAACTAGATTATAATGCTGGCGTTGAATTTCAGCATAGGCTTTTGGCTGTACCAGCTGGACTGGGCAACACATAACTTGTGGATTCCAGCATGCCGGTTTGAGGTTCATTAGGTTGGACCAGAGATTAAAAATTGCCCACCATGCACTTCCTGGAACTCTCTCAATTCTGAAATGGGTGACCTTAAATGACTTTAAACATTTAATGAGGGAAACACTGAACACTTTAACACTCATTGGTGTATTTATTTATTTCTATTTATTTATTATAATAAAATAATTTGAATTGACTGCTTAGATTTAATTGCTTCATATGAACTGGTCATTTATTGTTAACTTATATGTGATTTCTTCTCACATTGCAAGTGTTATCACTGGGTCTGGATAGACATTAAACTTTTCTCGTAGAAGTATCTACGAGAAAATTTTAATAGAGTTTTGCGGTATAATTTACAAATGATAGGTAAAAATGATAATCTTACACTTTGCATTGGTTCAGTTACCTCAATGTTTGACACTAACATCTAAAATGTCACCCAAGCTATGGAAAGCATTTATTGTTGGTGTTAGTTTTCATGTTTTATTCTCAGGTAAAAGAGGCCATGCAGAGAATTCATGACAGAGGAAATATAGGAAAACTCATCCTGGATTTGGAGAAGCCTCCAACACCTTTGGTAACAACATAGTATTTCAGTTATGTCAGACTGTCACACGTCAGATTTGAACATGTCAGAAAGGGTCTCAGTATCGCAGTGATTTCCTGCAAAGCACAACCACTATTAAGCTGTGAATAATGCCTCTGTAGATTTCCAGGCATTATGCACTTATGCAGCTTTGGTTTCCATGGTGACCTTAACAGCGATCCTAGCCAGCTGTATAGACCCAAAGTCAGGGTAGACTGTCTAACGTTAGGTATGCTCATAGAAACACGCTGATATCCGTCCTATGATTGATTATTCTGTTCATGGTAGTATGGGTATGTCTCTACTAGATGGCAAGTGACAGCACAGAGACAAGTGAAGCTGGGGAGGAAGAGGAGGAGGCTGAAGCAGATAACGACAAGGAGCGCATGCCTTTCATCCAGTAGGCCTAGTCTGGTCAGAGGCTTTACACGCAGCTGCCGCATAGAGGATCAGATCTACACTCAACTACTACTAAGTATTGTGTGTGTTTGTACACATGGTTGTTGTAATGTGTTGTGTCTATTAATTTTCCTTTAATTAGTCAGGTAAAATGTTGAAAGCAGTACTGAACCATGAACTGCACTGCGGGCCTAAGGACTGCACTGGAGGGCAAAATGACTGGATGTTAAATTATTCAAGGGTTAATGTTGGCAAAACTAAAACGAGAGAGGGTGGTCATCACAAAAATAAAGCGAGAGAGGGTGGTCATCACAAATATAAAATGAGAGCAATCACAAAATTGTGTTTACCTGTGGGGGAAAAATTGACGTAGCTAAAATACTTGACCATAGCAACCTGCTAAGAATAGTGTAAACCAGGTGGCCAGAGTAGATATCTGTAGGATGATTATAAACCCTGTATTGACATGGGGACACCAGTGCCTTGTTATGTGTCCATTCAATTGTCATTATAAGACTCAGCCTCAGCAACCGAAAATGTTACCATACAATTGTCACTATTATTTTCTTCCATATTATAGGAGGAATGCTGAATTTAAGCTTCTTTTTTTGTCCAGTGTAGCCTGCTGAAACAAAATGCATAACCGGTTTTGTTTAAATTTAAATTGAAGGTACTACTTCACATACATTAAAATATATAAAAATTCCCATTTGTGAAATTGTTCTGCAACAGGATGCTAATTATTTGTTTACATTTGTACTGCTTGCAGATACAAAGGAGAGCTTCCTGTGGGTTAAGAATGTTACAAAAACATTTCCTACACTCTTAAAGAACACAACCCAAAAAGAATAGGTCTGTCCCTATTTCACGTCTACAATGTTATGTTCACCAGCTGGTGCCTGACACTAAACGTGCCATAATGTATACATAGAAAACATCACACTATGTATTAGGTATTAGGACTTTTATCTAGGTTACTATATGATTTTTAAAGATATTAAACCAAATAGATAATGCCTAATTACATTGGGCTTTTGTAGGCATACTTAGGAAATCATGAAAGGTTAAAATTAAATTAGAATAGAACAATTAAGAGAATGGTTGTTGTCTTTATATTAAATTAATACACATGGCTGTATAGTGCAATTTTGGCATATAGTATACAATTTATGTATATGTGGAATATACTGTAGTATAGGTTACTAAATTGGGGGATAAACAAATACTACTTGTTGTTCAACTACATTAATGTTCTAATTTGTGTGAGTGATGGAAATTGTGTATTGCAATTGTATACAGTATGTGTAAAATTATTTTATGAATGTCAATTTGCTTTAAATGTGGGAAAAAAGGAAGAAGCTATGTAGAGGTTTTCTGTGTTATATTCTGTGGGGGTTCTATTGAAAAGCTGTTTAAAAGTATTGAAAAATATTATTTTCTTTGTATTATTTATAGTTTTTGCTATGTCGTGTATTGTAGAACATATATAAATGTGCAGTTCAGTTAAATAAATTCTATTGCAAAGCATTTTATGAAAGGTTTATTTTTAAAACAGGTTCATAGGCTATATGCTGCTACAAATAATTTTACATGTTGGTGTTTACTCTTTCATTTGGGACATTAAATATATTGGAATTAGCCCAGTCATGGAAGAATTGCACTCTGGTCAAAGGTAATATTATTTCATAAAGAAATGTAATCTAGCCTACAATAAAAAGGTTTGCAAGAGAAAGTAGCATGTCTTGTTCAAGGACACATTCGGGCTGGACACTTTGTCTTACCAACATGTTGCTTTTCTGCCAAAGAGTTCCACCTCCTGCTATTCACATCAAACCCTACGATAATTACACAATACAAAATATAAGTAATTTATTAAATGTGAGAAATGTATGGTTGTAAGCTTACTGTTGTACAATGACGGGCAGATGTTAAAAAATAGCTGTAAAAACATCGAGAATTGTGTTAAGATGATGTGCCCAAGAGATCAGCATATGATTGATTAGAGCAGAGGTTATGTCGCTCCCCTCTCTCATTGGACTTGAACATTTGATTTACCAGAGCTGGGATTTGGCCTTCCTCAAGTCTAAGCACTTTTGTTTTGAGATGAAAAACATCAATATGTGCTTCATATACAGGTGCATCTCAATAAATTAAAATATTGTGGAAAAGTAATTTCTATAATTCAATTGACAAAGTGAAACTCATATCATGGATTAATTACACATATAGTGAAATAGTTCGAGCCTGTATTTGTTTTATTCTGGATGATTACGCTTCAAATTCAGTATCTCAGAAAATTGTAATATTGTGAAATAGTGCAATTTTATAGACCGAGGTGTCACACTCTAATCAGCTAACTCAAAATACCTGCAAAGGTTTCCTGAGCCTTTAAAAGGTGTCTCAGTCCAGTTCAGTAGGCTTCACAATCATGGGGAAGACCGCTGACTTGAAAGCTGTCATTAACACCCTCCACAAGGAAGGAAAGCTTAAAAAGATCATTGCTAAAGAAGCTGGTGTAACGAATGCCCCTCCTGGTGGTCGGTCGGCCTCACCTGAGTACTCAAGTCCAGAGTCAACTCAGCCGTCAAGCAGGACATTTTAGAGCATTCATGCTTCCTTCTGCATGACAAGCTTTATGGAGATATGATTTCATTTTCCAGCAGGACTTGGCATCTTCCCACACTGCCAAAGGTACAAATACCTGGGTCAATGACCATGGGATTACTGTGCTTGATTAGCCAGCAAGATCCCCATAGAAATTTTATGGGGTATTGTCAAGCCGGCAGATGAGAGACACAAGACCCAACAAAGCAGACGAGGTGAAGGCTGCTATCGAAGAAACCTGGGCTTCCATAACACCT
>JAODUH010031034.1:3852-22639 GCA_027564835.1 Typhlichthys subterraneus
TATATTCTAGATGAAACACCAAACAAATGTCCCATTGTGAATCTAGAGTAAACACAAAACGGTCTGGATTGTTTTTTTTTTTTGTTTTTTTATGTAAAATGTATATAATTGAGAATTGGATGGAAGCTACCTCTTCCAGTGAGTTTATTTCTTTATATTAATATTCAATTTGTGTTCTTCTCTGGTTGTATGTTGTTTTAGTTAAGTGCAAATTATGGGATGAATTTATGTACTATATTAACTGTGATCCAAGTTTTTTTTTTTTTTTTTTTTTTAAACCAAACTATAAACTATTAAATCTGTTATAATTCTGTATCTTCTATATCTTTGTTACAAATAAATATTAGTGTCTGCTGACTGCTAAACCTTCAAGCTTTAGTCTCGCCATAAATCTATGCCATAAGTATATGTTTCAGAAATTAGAATGTCCAATAGAAGTTAGAACACCCATCACCATCATAAGCTGGCCTTGAAATAATGCTGTGAGGTTTTAGCAAGCGCTCCTAAATAGAAAAGAAAAGACTAGATGACTTCCACATCCTCAAATGGAGAGAGCACATCCTGACCATTCCAGTGTGTGTTCGCACGTCGTTCTGTAGTAGGTGGACACATTAAGGACATAGTTCATGCCTTGGGTTCAGCTAGGCTTCGTGACAATAATACTAAGCCCCTGAGAACGCTTGCACATTCCAGCCGGCTTGTACGAGTCACTGGCATGCTTTGTACATTGCTGCTAGGCTGTGTGTGCACTTGTCTTTTCCTCTGTGGACTGCAGTTCCATGAGGCACCAAAGTGCTACTCCACCTGTGCACTTCTATCATAAAGGAAAGTGAAAAACGAGAATAATACAACTAATTTTTCCCCCATGTATTTGTAGGACTTGGTAGTCCAGAGAGGTTATCAATTTATTACTTTTAGTAAGAATGTTAAAATCATAAATCATAAAATATAATAGTAAATAATCAAATATAAGCATGGAGCTTGAGTTCATTGGAAAATACAGCGCTTAGCACCATCAACTTTGATTTCACACACTGGCACACAAACAGAAACGATGTCATAAGAGCCAATTCTACTATCTCTTGGCTCAACATCGTGGACATGTCGGGCTCTCTCAGGAGGTCTCTAATGGCAACAGATCAGTGATCCTGTCTCCGCTCAGCCCTTCGCTTCTTTCGCCTCTTGCTTCTTCTCCTCTTTGACAATTTGTGCTGCAAATAATCAGTTTGTTTCACATTATAAAGTGGCACTGGCAAATATATTCTAAATGTAGCATATCTGTGTATTGTTTTGTTTTAAATCGAAGTAAAATATAAAGTAAAAATTCACAATGCCCCATGTTTACATTAATACTAAATATTTGAAGAATATGTATCAATATATTGAGAAAAGCGGGAACCCAGCTGATTTCAATGTCATACATTTCTTGTTATAAGCAAACTTGTTCCTGTTAATATGGCAGGGCTGTTCAAATGTGGGTGCTCTGGACTGCCTCAGATACAGATATAACTAATTATTCATAGAAATCAACTATCAATCATTACGTAAAATAACAGTTTTAGTAATTGTAGTGCTCAACACTTCCATAGTCCTTGTTCAGAGGAGAAGTAGTTATCTGTACCATGAGACTTGAGTTATAAACACATTGAGTTACAAACACAAGTGTAGTGGAGTGTGCACATCCGCACCCTTGTTTGGCTGCCATACTGTACTTACGGCGAACTTCCAGTTTACACTCTACAACATCTTCTCCGCTGGCGTTAACAGCTTTGCACATATAAACTCCTCCATCAAATGGACATGGCTTACGAATCTCCAGTGTCAGAACTCCTTGTTTGCTGAATGTTCGATATTTAGCTTCATTGGAGATGTCCATCTTGTTTTTGTACCAGGTCACTTTGGGCTAATAAACGAGTATTGTTTAGTGCTGCTATTTTAGTCAGATATTAATAGATTTCATATGTATTGAATCAGTTTGAATCAGGGTGTTTAATAAACACTCCAATAACCATTACTATTATTAACACATAATAGATGTTCTCTTATTTTCAATCAATCAATTAAAATGTATTTATAAAGCACTTCAAAAAGCAACCAACGTTACACAAGGTGCTGTTCAGAACAAAGTAATAGTCATGTATGCACACAACAAAAATACAGATAAAACAGTTATACTTTTTTGGTCTATTTGCGTGTCTATAAAATGGGATAAATAAAATAGATTATTTTTGTCTCACTGTTAACCTACCTTTGGAGTCCCTCTGAGAGAGCAGCTCAGCGTAGCATTGTAGCCTGCTATTACAGAGCGACTCACCAGCGGATGGGTGAACTTAGGGGCCTCTGAAAAGTCATGTTCCTTGTACGACGGAGGCCTGTAGGCAATCCCTGTACACATCAAACAACAATTTGGGGGTGGGGGGGGGGGGGGGGTTGCGTATATTATCAAAGACACTACATGCTCGGTCTGTGGTATACCCAATCCAGCTGGATGCAGCCTCTATTTAGACGGCAGCACGTCACATTGACGCGTGTGTGCTGCTATACCTGTTTTCTGGATGTAGGCGCTATCTTTGGTGTTGCAGGCCTCCAGACTGACGCCCACCAGATTAAGGGAGTACACGCGGAAGATGTACTCATTCCCCATGATGAGGTCAGACACGACACAGTTGGTTCTTCTGTACTGCTCGAGCACAGTGAACCACTCCTGTACAGAAAGATAGGCATTAACCCCATCAAATGACCAACCATGCGTTCCATAGTACATTCTTAATACGGGTACTGTATCTAATTTATCAATATATTTTATTTGTGAGATTTATTTTTTGTTTGATTTACATGATTATTTCAATAATTAACCTTCAAAACATAGCTTACATTTTTGTGGCCACTTGTAAGTATGGGGGAATTTCTATCATCTTCTGGTTTGCAACTACGAGTTAGTTGAGGAACTAATTGATTCTAATAATGACTGCAGTGAAACATGAACAGGGCGCTGTGGCCCAGTGGAACAATGAACCCAAGTCACCGTGCAGACAAACCTTGTCAGGTCACAGCTAGGGGGCTAAGATTAGAGCATTCCAGACTGGCACAATCCCTGGTGGCAGTGTGCAAGCCGGCATTGCAAGTGCCAGGAGTCTTCTCAGCAAGCATTTATTACGTGTCACGAGGGAGGATAACATATCCCTTTGTTGCTAGGCGGTGCTCCCCCTCTCAAACAGTACAGGACTCTATATTTGGACCTACGCATGGCACACTAGCTACCTATGGTTTGCACAGTTGCTTTTAAGTTAAGAGTAAAATAAAATAATTAAATATAAATAATAAATATTGGCACTAAATAGCACTTAGAGTCTTACGCCTACCCATGAACCAATATACGATGCTAGTATTTTGTAATAGGCAAATTCACTTTGTGTGATTTAGGAGCCCAACTTCAGCGTTGAGTCTCACCATGGTCTTCTTTTCCGCTTTCTGAACAGTGTAACCGATTATCTCACAGTTTCCATTGTCTTTAGGGGTCTTCCACTCCAGTGCCACATTGAAGCCCCACACGTCCATGATCTTCAGGGCCTCAGGGGCTCCTGGGAGATCTATTATACATGACAGCAGTCAAGCAGTTGATATCATAATCAGCTAATAGCGATAAACAGATGCCAGCATCGAAACACCTTAAGCACAAAGCCTTACCTACAATCTGCAATGTGATGCTTGCTGTGTCCTCCACATTCTCGATCTGGACGTGAAGTTCATACTTCCCAGAATGTTTTCTGTCCGTCTTGCGGATAAAGAGGATGGTGTCCATATCACTGTTCCTCACGTTTGCACGTGTCGTGTCTAGAGGAACTTCATCTTTACTCCAGGTAATCTTTGGCCGGGGTTTACCCTGCATCAAGAGGAAGAACAATGGCTGATAACCATGTTTATATATAGCAACGGAACCATACCAAGGTCCATCTCTTTTGACATTACAAGTTTGTGTGTGTGTTACCCGCGGAGTATTTATTTTGGTCTGAGTTGCTAGTGTGCTTAGTGTGACATCTAGTGGAAGAAAGTAATATAGAGCCACTTTCCAGTAATATGTTATGGAGGCTGTGTGCATGTGCGTGCATTTTACTGGGATTAATAGGAATTGTGCTGAAAATTGTTTAAGTCATGAATATTTGTTGGTAATTGTAGGAAAAACAATACATTAATAATAATGACAAGCATACATTGTCATTTCTGAATTTTGTAATAAATAAAGAATACCAAAATTAGTGAATGAATGTACACATTTTGGGATTGCAGTAGGAAAGCGGTTTTGTTCTCACAAGGCATAATCTGTCATATTTTTACAAAGCCTACAAATAAAATAATATAAAAAAACAAAATCTGTCCATATTGGTTTTTAATGTTTTCATTGTAGCGTCAATCCAATATGCACCTGGAAAGGAATCATAAGATTAATGGTCTCTCCGACCTTCTTCACCAGGGTCTGCCGAAGATTTCTAGGGAGCCAAATTTTCGGGCGTTCTGTGAATAACAAACACATCAACACACACACACACACACACACACACACACACACGCAAAATTAAAATATTTGACGTCATTAGAATTTAGTATAATATCATTACACTTCCCGACTCCGGATAAGCAGAAGAAGATGGATGAATCATTAGTACATCTTTCTGTTCAAAGGTGAGGGCTATAATTGCCTTAATAGATTATATATATATATATATAATTTAGAAGTACCTACTAACTGTAGAACATCTGGCAGTATTACTTAACAACTATTAGTTAATTAGTCTATTAATAGTTTATAGTTTGTTAAATCTATTAAATCAATTAATAAAAATAAAATAAATAAATAACAAAATCATAAAAAAACGATTGTGCTTACGCATTATCTCCCTGATGGTGACGTGCTGTGCCAACATAGCAGGGGCACTTGGCCCTGCCATGTTATATGCCCGCACACGGAACTGTAGCCTTTCTCCAGTGTTCAGGCCTTTGATGGTCATAGATGTCCTCTCGGTCAGACCTTCAAAGGCTGGTATCCATTCATCCGCTGTGTCCGGTAAAATTAGAAGAGGAGTAAACTCATCTGCCTTCCGTTAGCATCAAATTTGAGAAATGGAAATGTATTTGGTTTGATGTAATGTTGTTTCTGGTTTAGAATGTGCTTGAGCAATAAAGCGCTATCGGTAAGAAAGCTAATGCCCATTAGCCGTAATGTGTAGCTACACTGTATACAGCAACAGCCGGTGAAGCTGTGCCTGATTAGATCATTCATAATATGCTATCCCCCTTGGGAAGTTGCTATTATCATATAAGCACTGTACTAATGGCCAGGATACCCTACTGGGCCAAAGCCTATCAGATAATGGACCACTCTAAAAAGATTGATACTGTAGTGAAGAGCTACAGACTAATGTTCCAAGGTCAAGCTTCTACTGCATGCCCACACTTAGCCCTGCATTTTTGTTTCCAAACCCTACTTATGCTTTTATCACTGTAATGGCATGGCTCAACACTGTAAAAACAAGTGAATATGGTTAAATAACAACATTGCATTACAGTGTAATGTGATCTAAGACATATCCAGCTGGAACTCATTTATCTAAACCCTCGACATCTAAACCGACTGGTTATAATCCTAGTCAATGCTAGCAACATAACAATTATGGTTTTACAGCAAATGGTTATTCCTCAGCAGCGTTTGACTATATTTACAATTAGGTAATTTAGCAGACGCACTTGATGAAAAGTGACTTACACTGAGTACAGTTACACGTATTAAGGAGTTAATAGATATTTTACAGGTATGTTATTCATGTGGAACCAAAGACCAAACTGCTTGTCTAGCTTTGTCTATTGGGTAGGGTGGTTGTCTTCCATTCAGATTCAGAAGCATTTTAACGGTTTGTGTGACCCTGTGTTGGTGTCAGTGACTTACTGCCCTCCTTGCAGTACTCAACGCCGTATCCATCCAGGCCAGCAGCCCCCACTCTCTCAGGAGTCCTCCACTTCAGAGAGATGGTCGTGTCACTGATGTCATCAACACAGAGTCCGATGGGCTCACTGGTGGGTGCTATGGAGACAACAGCAAATGAATTGGCATGCATGATGGACGATGGGAATAATGCATGGACACATTCATCAGAACGGATTAAACACTGCTTTGCAGCAATCAATGGAGCAGCAATCAATTGTTTTAGCTGTTATCAATTAATGGGAAAGGGGAAAAAAAACACTGTGGCTGTGGCATATATTTAAATAGAATATGATGTGAAGTTTCTGTTGCACATCGTAAAAATAAGACCAAAGTTCCAGTTTCAGTTCAACGAGTTGTTTCAGGAAGTATAAGTTATTACTAATTGACTACTGAGCAATGAAACACTTGACCCACTTACAGAAAACACAATTCCATGTACTGCAGCACAAGAGATTGTGCATGCAAATGTTTTAATAATAAACAGTAACCTACTAATTATATGCTCAAACCATGCACTTAACCAGCTGATTTTAATTAACAGCATTAAAATTCACCCACAAACACAATTTCTTTCTGGGGACATTTTTATTTTTATGTACAAAAATGGATTAGCACTCTAGGCTACTTGCGTGTGCGTCCTTGAATTAAATATTCTGTATGTATATCTGTATTATCACATAAATATAAAATCATGAAATTCACTGCAAACAAGACACAAGCCATCACCTCAGTATGTATTACATAATGTTATTATATGTGTACAGCAATATTTTCCCATGACAAATGACATACAGTATATCAGCGTACAGTAGCAGAAACTCTTGTCAACATGGTTTTCAATACATTACAATCCACTCGAGTATAAAATGCAACAGTATACTGTATAGCATAGAAGACGTTAGGTCCAAAGTCAGCCTATCTTACACACAATCCAAACATCTGCGTGATCATCCAGTGTGCTAGCTCTAAAAAGCTAATTATAGAAAGCCTACTGCCGACGGGTTCGTCTCAGGCCCTGGCTGAGGCTCTGTGGAGACCCCCTCCTCGGGGGTTGCAACGTCCCCCTCTGTTGGGGGACCATCCGCCAGCGCAATCCCAATCTCGTCTGTGGGAGCGGGTTCACAGCTGCTCTCCCATGGGAGCTCCTCTCCCACAACGGACTCCTTAGCCTCCTCCTTGGCCTCCTCCTTGCCGCCCCCCCCCCCACCCCCCCCACTGTGGTGGCTCTTCCACCACAGGCTTCTGTTCAGCTGTCTTTGGGAGTGTATGCTTAGTCATTTCCCCTCCTTGGTTCAATGTTATGGTCCTGCTGTGCAAAGTAGGTGGCTGCTCTCGCTCACGCTGTCCTACTGGCCCCCTCCTCTCTTCTTACTTCTTCTTCTTTGTTGCTGCAGCCTCTGCAATGCCCTCTTCTTCGGAGGCTCACGGTAGTAATCCGAGCTGCTGGCCTGAGTTGAGCACCATGCTAACCTGACATTTATAGGGAGGTATGCCAGATATATTTTCCTAATATGTTGCCTTAAAAGACAGAGGCCAGACATTTTCTCTGGTGATGACACGCACATCCGAGGGAGGGAATACATGAAAGATGAAGGAACAATGGAAGTATTTTCGAAGTTGAACGCAAGCTCCAGTGTCAAGGGGACGGACGATAAAAAGGTCATCTTTATTTTAGTATGTTTCTTTTCCTTCTCATTTTGTCTCTAAGGACTGTTCCAAGTAGCATGCCTTATACAGCACGTCAGGTGCCTGCGGCTGCATAGCATGCTTCACTTGGCTGTAACCCATGTACATTGTCTTTTGGCTGACATCCAGCCAAGACTTCTATAAATTAAGGATGGATTCCAGAGAAGGTTTAATATAAGTAGAAACCAGAGACTCAACTGTCATTTAAATGCCTGATATCATTCCAATTTTATTTTGGACAGGCTTCCAGCTGAACATTCATTCATTTCAGTTAGTTGTGTAACTACTATCTGAATGGAGTGAAAGGATGGGTTGGCTATGACTGGTTACAATCCATGCTATTACACCTGGGGCCAAATATGATTGATTTGTTTTCTGTTAGAATTAGCTCAATCAAAATTAGCCAGCACTTTGGGACCCTTTAAATGGAAAAATTGAATTATACAACATTTAATATTTCAGGTAATGCACTATGGACCGATTTCACAGACACAGATTAAGTCTATCCAAGACTTTGAGAAGAATTAATTAAAGATTTCCATTGAAAAACATTCTTAGTCTAGGATTAATCCATGTCTATGAAACCAGCCCTATATGTTCAGTACACACAAATATATACCCTGCACAAATACATACTCATTGTTATGTTATTATAGGACAAATTACAACATTCTAGTAACCTTGTGTCACACTATTTTAAGTTTTTATTTTAATTGCATTATTAAGCATCTGTCAGCACTTCAGAATTAATATGGGTGTGTTGCAATGAATGTTGCTATTATGGGATTAAGTTGCACAATCATCAGACATACATTAAATATTTGGCACTGCTCTTGCACTGAATGTGCAAGAGCATTCAAAAAATAGCAGCATGCACACATGGCCACCAGCCAATCCATTTTGGAGATCCCCACCAACATCTTCATCATCAGAGTACAAACATGACCCAGTCCCTGATGACAATCGACAATGGCTTTACTCTAGCCAGGACACTGGCACCATTGCCTGGTCTAACCCCAAACCTGCCACCCATTACTCAATGCCTTCATGTTAGAGCTATACTGTAATAGTATGCTGACTGCTGTTATGATTAATGAACCATTTGTATTGCTGAAATTAGCTGCAATTTGGCAGGTTCAACAGTTTGTGGTTACAAGGTTGTATGTGTTAACCCTCATGTGTGAATAACTGTGGTTGTGAGGCTGGTGACCACATACAGTACAGGAAGTGACTCACCGACTGGCACAAAAGGTTGAGAGGCAAGACTGTGACGCGACATGCCGATGGCGTTGACAGAATAGATCCGCATCTCGTAGGCCACTCCCTCTATCATCCGCTTGGCTTCGTATGTGGTTTGAGGGTAAGGGTCAAAGTTCAGTCTCATCCACCTGTAGCTCTTCGTCTTTTTGCGTTCCAACACATAGCCTATACGATTTACAAGAGGAGGGCCAGAGAGGGCACATCTGAGCAAGGACATGTCTCCGTAACACCTAGACACTGCATGTGGTGTGTGTGTGTGTGTGTGTGTGCCCCTGCTTGCGGCTGGAGGAACCCCTTCATTCCCAATGATGATGCAAATCTATTTTAATACTGCTCTAATTCAACCCTGCCCAAATTGACTTTTACAAGTAAAACTTCCTATTGATACTAAATCTGACACAACCTTAGAGTTTCCTCATTAATTATGATTAATGAAGACATACTGTAATCATGGGGGGGGGGATTTTCACCCTTTATGCAGATCAGATTCAGCGTTCCATGCAAGCCAATGGGGAGGTCAACGTATTTCACCATAACATTGCTCATTATATCTCTCTCTCTCTCTGGGGGCATTTTTGCTTCCATTAAAATACATTTAAATACTACACATTTGTTATTATTCCAGTATCTTTGGTCTGGATGTGAACAGTAGTACTTACCAATGACTGGCTGTCCACCATCAAACATAGGGGGGTCCCACTGGACCACGCAGGAGTCCTCTCCAACACTAAGGATCTTGGGAGCCTGGGGTGGATCTGGAACGTCTAGGGAAATCCACGATAAATGTGTTTATACACAGCTAACTGTTTCAAGCAACAGACCATTACTGTATAGACTAGAGTATAAGTTCAGTTCTTTGTTGATGTTTAAGGTTAGACTCTACAGTGTGCATACAGTATAGCAGTGTGAACATGCATTATACCAATGTCTTCCTGATTATTGGTTAGACTGTATGCCCTTTAGACATACACTGATGAGCCAAAACATTATGACTACTCACATAATTAAATTGTGTTTATTATGTTTCTTTCTTTCTCTCTGTAGCATGACAAGAGTATGAGCAGGGTGCCCTATCAGAGTGTGTGGCCTGCTACACCATCTCACCGACAACCTTCACGGTGATGTCTGCGGTGTCTTCCCCTGCAGGGTTGCGAACACTGACAGAGTAGAGGCCTTCATCCTGCCTCTCTGCCCCCTCAATGGTGAAGATACAATGGCCCTTGCTGCTCTCCACGTGGACCCGGCCATCATCCTCCGTGATCACCTAGAGCCCACAGGACAAGGTGTGTACTTGCGACGTTAGCATTTGGATGGAAGTAAAACTTTAGAGTAGGTGTAGCCATATAAGATGAAGAACCTGAATGCATTATTACCCCAGTTCTATATGTCTATCATATACTGTAAAATAAATAAAAAATACACACACACATAAATATATATATATATATATATATATATATATATATGGAAATATGGTGCTTTAATTTTTCATGAACAGATTTCATTAATTTATTGAAATCCAATTCAACTGTATAATGTGTGAGTTTCATCGACTTTCCATTTCTAGTTTCGATGTTATAACCCTAAATGTTGGAGTAGGTAGGAGCGCAAAAGCATATTTTCAGAATTCAGAAAGTACACTGTAGTGGAAATGCTCCGGGCATCTCCTAATTGGTCAGATGCCCTGGTGTAACCAACTGTGACATAGCCTGATTTTCTGTTAATGGCTGGGAGAAATCCATGTGTTTATACTACCTCACAGAAGCATGGCAACGTGGTTTTGAATGTTCAGGGAAGTGACCAAATATGGTTCCTTTCCCTAAAAGCATTAAGATGCATTGTACTCACTGTCCAGCGTTTCCCTCTGCAATGTGGCTGCTTGAGGAAGGTTTTGGAACATGCTCTTACCTCACAGACATGGTTTGACCCAACACAATAGCACACGCTCACTGAATGTTGTGTAATATTACAGTGTATTAGAAAGTTGTTAAATTGGACAATGTCTAAATGCACACTGCAGAAGTTCCCATTCATATCATGAATTGATATGCATATACTAGTACGGTTTTTATTTAGATATTGGCACACCTAAACACGTTTTTCAAAAAGTAGCAGTTATCTCTTTCACATAAATAAAAACAGGAAACTTATACATGGGCTGTGCTTCTGCTATTAGTTATTTAGTTATGCCACACATTGTACCTCTATTATGAAAGAGTAAGGCTTATTCAACAATTGCAGGCACAGACAGATGAATGCATAATGCAGCTAGAACACCGTGCACTTTATATATCAGTGATAACACTGCCTGGATAAACAGAAATGCCACAAAGAAAGCTACTGAAGGCCATTGCATCAAATGTGCAATGTTTGTGTTTTTCTCAGAGGCACCAAGGGGTACATACTGTAGCCATTCACAATGACAACAATTATTTCTAATGGCAACACTTACATCCTGAGTGTTCAGTGTCCAACCCTTTGCTTGATCTCCTTTCTTCACTCCTTCTGGTGTTACAGAACTAGCCTACGTGTGAGCAGAGCAAAGCGGTAAAAGAAAGAGAACAGAGAGGATAATCGTCCTCCCTTTCTCCTGAACTAGTATGCCCAGCACTACACCTTGGAGCCAACAGCAGCGGTTAGTGGCATCCTACCTGTTCAGAAGGGCAGGAGCCATCAGTGCTCTCTCATCACTGAAATTACCTTAATATCTTACTATCAGCTGGGAGAAATGAGAATATTAATTACAACAATCTAGTGTTATATTCATGGCATTCAGGAATGTTAATGCTGTTGTGGGATAGGACTACTTGTAGTACCATACTGTACTGTACTTGCCTTGATATATTTATTAGAGATTAGTATACAATAATATTAATATTTTAGAAAGTACTTAAAATTTGTTTTGGAGATAGGTCTTGCTCAGTGAGGTTTTGTCAGCACCTTTCAAAACTCTGGACAGCTGTACATTTTAAGGCAATGTGTGATTGACAAGTAACATTTAACTGGGTATTTAACTGGGAACTGGGAACTGGGAGAATTACCTTCTCTCCTTTTGTCCAAATCACTGTGGGGGCTGGGTCTCCAGTGATGGGGACATCCAGACGCAGTTTATTGCCAGCCACCACCACGATTGTAGACTCAGGAGTGTGGCCCAAGCAGTCCAGGTGAATTTTAGGAGGATCTTTGAATGTCAGCCAAACAGTGCAAATGTTAAACGTTAAATGGCATTTCTGGCCGCATAATTGCTTTCTATGATTAAATAAGTTGGCAATGCTTTATGGACAAATAGCTATGCATACCTTGGCGTGGAACATAATCAATCTTCACCTCTTGAAAAAAACAGACAAGCTATATTTAGGAATTCATTCACATCAATGACCTTGTGGGTTGTAATTGTTGTGGTCAAACTTGTAGAAGACCCGTGTTACCCATGAAGTTGAGCTTAGCCGAAAGGTTGAAAGCATGGCCCTCGGGCACAAAATTGTAGTCTCCCTCATCTTCAGGTTTGACATCATCAATGGTCAGCTTGTGAATCCTTTGAAGACCCAAAATGAGGTTCACTCAAATGTGTCAACAGCAGTTTACGCTATTCTGTAAGCCTTGCCAGATACAACACACACTACTCGCCTGCCAATGTGCGTGATATGTGTCCTTGCATCAGGCTTCACCTCTACACCATTCTTGAACCAGATGCCCTTCACGTTTTCATCGGACACCTCGCACTTGAATACAGCTTCATCCTTTGCCTTAACGGTGAGGTCGGCGATGCTCTGGTAGACCTCAAGTTCCTTCTCTATACAGTCAGAAAACGTTTGAGGTTGATGTCAAAGCCTAGGATCTCATATGGCCACAACATTACTCTAGTGTGTATTATGGTAAGGGACAGAATACATTGTAAACGTAATATTGCATTTGAGGCATATAAGAAAGAGTAGGTCAATGGGAGAATAATAATACCCTAATACAGTGACCAACATGTCTAACAAGCCTCGTGAATAATCTTCTAGTGCAGGGGTGGGAAACCCTGGTCCTGGAGGGCCACTGTCCTGCATGTTTTAGATGTCTCCCTGCTTCAACACACCTGATATAAATGAATGGGTCATTAGAAGCCTGATAATGACCCACTTATATAAATCAGGCCCTCCAGGAACAGGATTCCCCACCCTCTGCTCTCTAGTGTTTATTGCATCAGCACTCAAAGAAATCACAGAAGCAGATTCCTTCAAATGGTAAAACTGCAATCAAGATACTGTACACGTGTTTCATGTTAGCAGGCTGCCAGAGAGGGTGAACAAGATGGGACCAGTAGTACAATGGAAGTTATGTTGTGATGTTGATCTCTGGTGCCAATTGGCAGCTGTGTTTCTCTTGGCAGTCACAGTGTTTAAACAATATAATGTTGAATGGATCAGATATTATGATCCACACACCCTTTGAGACACGTGAACACAAACAAACTGCTGTCATGAAAAGAACATTAGAAGCTGTCACATCAACTTGTGGTTCTTGATCTGATACAGTATGTTGAAGATTACTTTGATCGACACATATTGCCACCGCCTCTACCAAGAAGGATTCTGAATGGAACATTTCTGACTTGCAAAAATATAGATTGTGGAACTTGCAATGGTCTTAGCAGACTAAATGTTATTGGGGTAGCCTTTAAAATATAACACCTAGCTTTGTTGTTTAACTAATTTCAGCCTGTACTGTATAATTGACAAGGCCACAGATATTACAGTAAGTGCAGCAAACATTAGCTGAATTAGCATGGCAACAATGTACAGGAGGGACAGGGAAAGAGTAGAGAAACACATGTGCCCTTCAGATAAAATACGGGACTTGTCTGCTAACTTTAGCATGGCATTTGGACTTAACATCCGTGTCCTTGGCAAAGTGGGTAACAGCAAGGGTTGCCATGCCCCAAGGCTGTGCACTCCAGGAGCACAGTAAAAGTGACAAGGCCAAATGGCTATTTGTAGAGTATGAGATGTATATCCCCTAGTGACAACAGTGTTTATGACCTGCTGAGAAATATTCCTTGCCAAGACACATTTCATGGATTGCGTATGCGTCAATGATGTGTTTTTAAAAGTGGCAAAAATATAAAATATGTGCTTAATCTTAGAATACTTACCCTGTACCAGAAGTTCAGCCATAGATTCACCGCCATTTGTTTTAACCTTGTAGTGGCCACAGTCTTTTTTAGTGGCCTCGTTAATAATCAGTACATGTTTACGTCCGTCTTTCTTGAAGCGATACTTGAATGACTCATCTCTTGTCAGCTCCACACCATCTTTTTCCCTGTAGGCAATCATATTTTTTATTTTTTATTGAATCTTCTACTTAAATAATTAGTCATGCTAAGTTTGACATCGATTCTCCAATAAGAGAAAAAGGTTGTAGTGTACATTTACAATGACTTTCACCCTCACCTGTAAGGATTATATGAGATGACAGGCTTGTGTGACCTTTTCACAGGGCTGATCATTTACTGCTAAGAGGGCTACATGTGTTGAATCTTCAACACGTGAGCACTTCCCTTACCTGAATAACATCCACTGGGAGGATTTTACATTACTTAACAGTAGCTTGAGAATCCAATGAGAAATACAGTATATGATCATAAGCCTAAAACTACTTAGAAGTTATAACTACAAAGACATATACTATGCCCTCAACTCAATTTATTTTACTGAGATTACAGTCTGGAAACCATGATCGCATTAGTGTTCGCACAGCCACACTGCTGGCAGCCCAATCAGCGTGGGCTAGTGAGGTTGTTTCGATATGTTGGTAGAATGATCAAATCATTTGTAGCAACGCCGATAGGTTCAGCGCTGTCCAATAGTTTCAAAATGAACCAGAGGTCTGCGCCAAGTAGGAGGATACGACTGCGAACACTTCCCAATGGAGCCTGGCCAGACCTATTCACAAAGTGAATATGGTCTACTGTTGTCCTGCAGTACAACATACAAATACAACTAGCACTGGAGGTGTGCGCTCTAACCATTTTACAAGGGCTCCTTCCTCTGAAACTTCACATTCCAGCTCCACCCGCTCGCCTTTCATCACCATCTGGTCATCCAGGTTCTTCAGGATAAGCACAGGAGGTTCTTGAAAAAATAAGAGGAAAGGGAGAGAGAGAATATGAACAAACAAAAACCAATGGTCATTGCGTTGTTTGGTACCCATCTCTATAACGTATGTACCTTTTACAAACAGCTCGGTGGTGGACTTCTCGTCTCCCACCACACAGCTGTATGCTGCATCATCAGCTAAAGAGCAGTGGTTGATGGTGAGGTAGCGCATGTTGCCAACGTTCTCAAAGATGTACCTAGACCGTAAAGCAACCACGTCAATCAAATATAATGTATTTTATTTACAGATTCACACAAGCAGTGTGTATTCATTTTTACCAGGACTTGGACACCTACTTGCTAATTGTGTGTGGTATGGAGTCCATCGGTATGTTGTAGGTAGGAGGAGATGAAGTGGAATCGGTAGGAAATGAGATGCATATCAGGAGAAATTGAGAGAAAATAAAGGAATTTAAAGTCACATTTTTGTCTCTAGTTTGTCTGGTCCCCAATCCTGGTCCTGGAGGGCCGCTGTCTTGCATGTTTAAGATGACTCCAACACACCTGATTCAAATGAATGGGTCGTTAGATTCCTGATAACGACCTATTCATGTGACTCAGGTGTATTGGGGCAGGGAGACATCTTCAACATTCTGGGCCGCGGCCTATGGGACCAGGAATGGGGACCACTGGTCTAGAGATTATATCTTTTGTTAGGGAGACGAGAAGTCCACCACCGAGCTGTTTTATAGGTTAACTTTCATCCCAGATATTATGAACATGCTTCTCATGGTGTGATGCCGCTTCTCTGTTGGTAGCTATGGGCAACGGTTATATTTAAGCCAATCATCAACATTATAAATGTAATTTCAAAACTCACAGTGTACAATAGTCACACATATAGTCAAACCTGACAGTAGGTTCATGCTTTTTTACATTATAAATGATGGATAACAATGTCCTTTGAATAAATGGAAAATAAAACTGCAAACCTTCCTGTCATTTTTATCTCCTGTCCATGCTTAAACCATTTCACATCCACATCGGGACTGGCCACTTCAACGACTAGTTTGATTTTATGTCCCTTCTCCACTTGGTAGGCAGCATCCAGCTTTGTGAGGAAAGCTATAGGTTGTAGCACAAAGGTAGGCCTACATTAATAAGACGATAAACCTAAAATGATGCGCTTTATTATACTGTAAATGTTTAAGGTTATATGGCATTTACAGTACAAATAGAATTAGACATTTTAAACATTTTAAACGTTTAAAACATTATAAATGTTTAACATTAGAGCAACACTGTGGCACCAACCAGCGCTTTTCTTTTCTTCTTTCTTCATTTTCCTTAATCTCTTGAGCATGCCTCGCAGATCTGTAATGCCATACTGGAAAGCGATCTTCTCATATTCTGAGGGTGGGGCCTTTTGTAGTATATCCCACACATCTACATTTGGTTCTGTATTCACATTCGCAGCTCTAGTACATGTAAACAATATATTGAAGATAATGAGAAATTAAGCATTGGAATGTCTTTTTTATGATGAAGCTGCCGTTACACTAAAATGCACGTTCAGTTTTCAGATTTCAAGGATGCAAAAATCGCACACACTCCAACTGTTTTCTCAGGACAACAAGGCAGCATTATAATTAATGTCAGCCATTTCTTACCGGTTGGAGGGTTTTAAAAAGCTGCTGTTCATTCAGAAGCAGAACCCAAGCAGGCAGGTATTGTAAAACAAACCACATGGATTACAACACACCACAAGAATCCATAGCATTTCAAAAACTATGTATGTTTGGCACAACAGCAGCGATCAGTTAAACATTTATAATTAGAATTTAGTCCTATAAATTATGTAAGAAATGTTAGTCACATCGTACATCAATATGAATATGTCTATGTCTATTGTGGCAGCAAAATAAAAACTTAACAAGTTGTGTTACTGTATATGCTATATTAGTTGTAGTTGTTGTGGTAGGGGTTACATAATGTGCGGAAATGACTAAAAAGCACATAAGGAGTATGACAAATAAGATAGAATGCATTCAGTCTGATGACATGGTAACAGTAGTTCTGTTAGAACATCCACAGTTTTGCAAGATACTGCATACTGTATAATGATGAGGTAAGATAACAATAAAGTGTTAGTCTCCATGCCATACTGTAAATTTCTCAGCAAATCAGTGGCATGTGCAATTATTATAATAAAAGCACAAGCTTTATCTATGCCTTGGTATAGGTTGGTAAATAGTGTAAAACTCCTCGTAGTACATTTCTGTCAATTTCAAGATTGCCTAGTTTATTTATTAACTTATTTAGAAGGACAAACATTTACAGTATGATAATACTGCATCAGTGTTAAAGGTCCTATACAATGTTTTAAACAAAAATATAGCTATTAATGTTTTAATGTGTGCATTTATTTCTCATTCTGACTTAGTCTGTACATGTAGTTTTTCTATTTTTCTCTATACAAGAGAAAACTAGTATAATTTTAAAATAGTATAATATAGGTATAATGTGGTAACTTCAGTGTATTTTCCTAGTAGTATAGCTAGCTACTTTCACCCAAAGTAAAGCGTGTTGTATCTTAAATACTTTAAATTAGTAGTAGAAATATCAGTACATAGTTATGTCAAGAATGATTTCCATATATTTGGATATTATCATTCTGTATGGCAATAATATTTTTGGATCAAATTAGTAACACATCAAATATTTCAATCAGTTAATGCATGAGGGACATTCTTACTCTCTGGAGAGTTAATAAACACAGTGAAAAGATGAATATGAAATAAAAATAATGGGAGATAAAAGAGAGACAATATAATCAATAAGAGTCAATTCATTAGAACGGTTGCAATATGATCCAAATTGAAATTATGGAACTATTTACCTCTTCTTTAGAAGGGCACTGAAGTCCAGCTCTCCTGAATCAACTTTTCCATCCATGCTTCTGTAAAAACATCAGTATGCATAAAGCACAAAGTTAATTCCTATTTTTGTACCTTGTCTAAACACTGTATAAATGCCATAGGTTGTATTTCTCAATGTAAAAGAGATGGGCCCATGTTAATATTCAGCAACCTCATTTTGCTTTAACAAATAACATTTTGGTGTACAGCATATACTGTAGAAATTTTTAAATAATAATAATATATATTGCACAATGTAATAATAAAAAGTGAATTAACAAGGTATGTCTTTAGTAGGTTTCCAGCTATATTGACAGTTGCTTCCTTTATGCTAGCCTTGAGCAGTAGCAACAATTGTCCTAAACCAGAGCAAAAAAATCACTCAGTCACAATTGAAGCATAAACCCAGTGTAAGACATCTGCTCCAATCGGATGAATGGGATAAAAGATACAGGCAGACAGAGAGTGAGTGAGTTGGTGTATATTTTAGTGTTAGTGTGGCACCGTGATATGGTTAAACTGCACTCTATGACATCCTTTGTGTCTTAGCACAACCTACTGTGTGTGTACACTTTCAGTAAAGTGAAAATGTCACTCTACCAGGTAGCGAGGAGGAGTTTCATCGACTTTCCATTTCTAGTTTCGATTTTTTAACCGTAAATGTCAAAGTAGGTAGGAGCGCAAAAGCATATTTTCAGAATTCCGTATACATACATACATACATACATACATATATAGCATACATACATACATGCATACATACATATATAGACAGTATACATACATAAAGTATATACGTACATATATACATATATGTATGTATATATATATATACATACATACATATATACATATATGTATGT
>JAODUH010031044.1:0-12787 GCA_027564835.1 Typhlichthys subterraneus
CCCCCCCCCCCCCCCCCCCCCCCTCCCTTCCAATCACTCTTTCATGATAACCTAGATGGTATCCAAGCAGAACAACTACGTTACCTCATCAACGCGTCTCAGACAGAAATCCACCTATACGTTCTATCTTTCTAAAGGTTTATTGCAAAACGTGAGCAGCCACGGAGCGGAGCTTGCTCTCGTTAGCTTGTTGTCACTGTGCATAGCTTGCAAGGAGGAATGTATTGTTTCACCTTCTGGGGTGGTTTCCTCTGTGCTCTGTGAGTGTCTTTCTACAAAATACCTTTTGGGAAATGCACTTTGGTTTGCCTTACAATCTGAGGCTGCTGTTGCCATCCCACATTTTGGTCCAAGCCCTGCGTGAGACTTGCTGAAGTAACTGTTTTTAAAGTGGTGAAAACTCTCTCACACACACACACACACACACACACACACGCATTCAATTCACATGTGTACACACACACACAACAGGCAGTGTCTATCTCTTTGTATCTATTTTTCTTTATACAGTTCCTGTTGAGTGCAATGTCAGCGGTACTGACATGTTATTAGCTAGGAATGGAGAGGCTCTTGACGTGTGTGTGTGTGAGAAGTGTGTGTGGGGGGGGGGGGTTAGTTAAGGGTCTCTTTTATTTATTTCAGTTCTTTTGTTGCTTTTTGCAAGATTGCTGACACTGTATTAGGAATCACCAGTCCTCACTGTGTGTGTGTGTGTGTGTGTTTGTTTGGCAAAGTGGCAAGTGCAATCTCTATAATCACATAATTATGGTCAAGCATCAGAGAATCGATCATGAGAGGAAGAGAGAAAGAAGAAAAGAGAGAGAGAGAGAGAGAGAGAGAGAGATAAACAGACTGACACAAATAAAGAAGAAAGGGTAAAGTATAAGGATTAGTTTACAAATCTGGAGAGACAGGAACAGGATGAGAAGCACAGAGGAAGAAAGTGAATGAGACATTTAACCTTTTTATGTTGCAATTCTCCCATTTACATATCGTCATATACTGTACATTAGGAATCGATATGACTAGATGGCTAATTAGTTAGCTAATGCTGCTTTAAACGATTAAAATCATGTTAATTAGAAACGGGTGACAGCCTGACAGGGTTGGTGATACCACAGACATTAGCTTTCTTGCTAACTGACTTAGTAAAGAGCCTATATATGGACATATTACAGAGCTGTCCACAAAATGGCTGTGATTGACAGGGCGTATCCTGTTTTCATTAGGTTAATGTTAGTCAAAGGTGCCATTCATATCATATCAAACAATGTTGTGGAAATTAGAATTTAAGTTTCATATATTTGTTTGGTACCTGAAACTAAAAACAATAATTAAAATCTTAATTAATAATAACTTGTACTTAAATAAAAGCCTTAATTGTGTCAGACAGCGCTGTAACAGATTAACATTAATGCAAAAACTCTACTCATTTATACATGCTCTGTACTCTGTGTATTTAAATCACGAATAAGACATTTTTGCTATTTTATGCCACGTGGAAAATGTTGAAGGTCACCAACTCTGAAAGTCGGGTTTCACAATAATTTCATAATTTCCCACTCAGAATTACGACTCGACAGGTGGTTCATGTGCTATTTCCAAGTCGGAAACTCGTACTCACCATATATCCAATATGACGTGAAGGCAACATAATGTTAGTGCTAACCGTCACGGTAACACGTTGTTATGCTGAGGACAGCTGTTGAGGTCATTAGCTTGATGAATTAGCAGGGACAGGACAGGCTTATTAATGTCACCCCTGGCCACTGTGATGGCTAACGACCGCATAGCGAGCTGTAGGACCATATTATAAATAATACCACAAATCAAAAGATGTATCCTATAAACCCCTCAATATCGTTCTCACCGGTGTAGAAGCGGGAGGTATGGTGGAAGGCTAGAGGGACAGTGAAACGACGAGGACATAAGGCCATATGCATTAGACCAGTGAACAGGTGTTTAATGGAGTCTGGACAAATATGCCGGGACCTCCACGCACGCATGCACGCACACGCACGCACATGCACATGCACACACATGCACGCGCACACGCACGCAGGGATGAGAGGGAGACCTTTCTTTGACACCTATCCATCATCGTCTTACATTAACACAAATACACACACACACACACGTGTACCAATGAACAGGTGTGAGGGTGTATGTTAGTGTTTATTGTGTTGTCACAGTGTGTACATGTGAGTACTGTGTGTGTGTGTGTGCGTGTGTGTGTGTGCCAGTCACAGAGGAGGTTCGAGTAATGAACAAGAATATGGTCCGTCCCAAATAATTTTCCCTCTGCCATTCCATTAAAATGTCATAGGCCCGACCGTTAATAGACACCTGCTGTGGTTTGCCAGCGTGGCATTTCACTACTGCTTGCCAAGCTCATAATACCCATAAACAGCCTGCTTCAGTTCTACCAATGATGTCCAATGTTTTACTAAAGAATTGTTAATTTAACATGCAAACATGACACGTTTTATCCTTTTAATGAGTTTGTTTTTCTACTAGATGCCTCATGCGTCATTAATTAAGAGTATTGTTGCTTAATAAATATATTATTGTTGTTTCATAAATATATGTTTCATTCATATTAGAAAAACAACTCTATTACACAATATTTTGGACATAGAAATATACATTTTTACTTTGTCAATGTCACAATGTCTAACCAGATGCCTTTGAAATAGATAACATTGCTGTTACAGTGATTTAAGATGTGTGAAATGTCATTATAAATGGCCCCGGGTTAGCTAATGAGATAAATATCACCAACACATTATCTTGGAATTCCCTGAAACAAGTTGTGTGCTCAAAATCAAACAATGACCACTGTAATTAAACCAGACTATATTTCTCTCATTGTCACTCACTATTTCCCTCCAAATAACAATCAATGCCTTTCAATCCATTTAATCTGTCTGATCAATGGCAACATGAACTACCTTGCAATAGTGGCAAAAGTCACCAAAGTGAATCTTGTAACAGATGATAGTGTGGACAAATTCTGAAGGCTACAAGTATTCAATCTGATAGTATTATACTGTATAGTAGAAACTGCACGCACAGTCAAACAGCCTGTAATGACAATCCAATACATTTTAGGACAGCTGAGCATTTTATTCCCAAACATATTGTAAAGTATAGCTGTTATAGGACTGACATTGACACTACCTGTGCGAGTGTGGTGTGTGCGTGCCCGTGTAGGTGTGCGTGTGTGTGTAGTTGTGTTTGTGTGAGTTAGTGTGAGTGAGAGAGTGAGTCTTTAAGCAGTTTAAGGCAGGTTTGAGTCTGTCAATGTCTCTGGTGCTTCTAATCCATGTGTTGAGTGGAGGGTGACCATATCTTTCTCTCTCTCTCTCTCTAAGCCTCTTTTCACCTCAATTTAACACCAATCATCCTTTTCTCCAGGCAGCTCGTGGAGTCCCACCCTAACACACACATGCAATAACCCTATTATTTGCAACAATCATACCAGCATGAAACACCCCTGTTGTAAATATGCTAAACATTATTCTCTCTCTCTCTCTCTCTCTCTCTCTCTCTCTCTCTCTCTCTCTCTCTCTTTATGTCAACAATTGATCTGCATCCCACTGTCCCACTGAGTGAGAGAGAGAGAGGGAGGTTGTCTTGGAGAGGAGGGATATTTTCTGTGATTTCCGAGGCCCTGGGTCGGAACCTAGAATTGAGTCATTCTAATTGGAGGCTGAAAATAGGTCCCTTTAAACTCTCCTGGACAAATAGCTGGATTTTCTTTATTTTTATTTTTTGTACCTTAAAGAAACTTGCTGTGTTACCCAAGGCCACCACTGTTAACACACAAACTAAATAACAAGCCATAGTTTTGAGGGTTAGAAGCGGTCCAACAGGGTGGGTCTACAGTCAAAATATCGATTGCCCTCTGCCCAGATTTTCACACCATTAGCTGTGTCACATAATGCTTCCATTTGACCCCTAGTGTTTCCATATGACGCTTAATGCTTCCATATGACCCCTATACTGCACATTGGCCGTTCCCCCATTACACATATTAGCCAGAATAGTTCTGAAATGGGCTTTCCGTGTGCATAAGCATGCCAGTATAAACATATACTGTACACCAGCAGCGGCTTGCTATTAGGTACCAACTGTTATCTGCAGTTACAGGTCAAACCCTGTCCTGTAATATACACTATTGCGCGCGCACACACACACACACGCACACACACACACACACACACACACACGCACAAAGGTTGTAGGGCTGGGCGATATACCGGAATATCTACATTTTTTCAAAAGAGATATAAGTTTAGACAATCTTATTTATATTGATATAGTTATATTAAGAGTTTATTAAATACTTTTTAGGTTTGTTCGTCTCTCCCTCCATGCCTGCGCTTAGCCTGAGGGGTGGAGTCAGGAGCGAGTGACCACCAGAGAAAGTTCACGTCGATTAATGTTGCTAAAATTTAAAATTTCACATTTCCCTCTGGTTTCCTGTTTTTTCTCTATGCCTGAAGGATTTAGCCCCCTTTATAGAAAATAACTATATATATTGTGTATCGGTAGTAAACCTAAATATATCATATAATATATATATATATATTATTTTTGGTCCATATCGCCCAGCTCTAAAAGGTTGTAATGTGATCTCATTAGCGGCGTGTTCTGTGTGTGAGATATACATGCAAACAGCTTTTCCCCCTTTCACACCGTGGGAATGAGGGTCTAGTGGTCTCAGTGTTGGGCTCCCAGCCGGAAGGATGATGGTTCATACTCCCGTGTTGACCTACATGTGAGGATAGGTGAATGTGAGGCAAAAATACGGTAAAGCGCTTTGGATAAAAGCACTATATAAATGCGGCCATTTACCATTTACACCGAAACCGAGTGGTTAAAACCTGGTGAACCCAGCTTGTGAGCAGAGGTTGTCCAGAAAGTAAAACGTCCACAGGTAGTTGTTCCATCCTTGCACTACCACAGGTCTCCAGCAGGGATTGGGAAATGAGTTGTCAAATCAAGCGGAGCAAATACCTGGTGGAGGGTAGATGTTTACACATGGTTTTTTCAGCCTTTAGTTGTGAGCTGGGTCACGAACCGTTGTCGTATAATATGCGTTGACCCTTTCATACCAGTTGCAAACGCTGATTTTTTTTCCGAAGGTGCTTCTTGAGTTTGAAAGAGGTGTATTATTGAAATGTGAATTTCCCATGTGGCAGAGGTGAATAAAGAGAACAAGATGTAGAAAATATTTACTTCACTTCACTTCCTCAGCGAGGCCGGAACGAATAAACGAGAGCAAACAGATGGAAAAGAAGAGAGAGAGGGAGGAGATGGAGGATTTCAAAGTTTGGCCTCTTGTGTGTGTGGTGGGCAGGAAGCACATCTTTATGTCTCCCACACAGTTTGGCTGCTGGCCTTCACATCCCTGTGAACATCTCTGTTCAGACGGGGTCAGAGCTCTCACTGCGCTGCGGAGGCCTCCAGGTTTCAGCCGCGGAGAGGAGGAGAGTCTGTGGCCATCAGCCAGGATGCACATAATAGCACTCTGCCTCTGAAGTATCAGGCTTTAGATAAGGCTCTGGAGCGAGCCCGAATGGAAGCTCTCGTTTGTCGATATTTCTTTTTCATATTGAATATGAGCGCACTAGTCTAGCACCGTGGCAGTTTATTTTTGGCCACAGGATCACCGCTGGAGTCTGTTCCCTTCCCGTTTTCCCCGCTTGTTGTTTGCTCATCTTTGCCTTTGCACCGCGGTTTCCCCGTCTCATCCTTGCTGCTTGTGAGGCTCAATGCACCCCATGAGGATTAATGAAGTGCAGTCTTTCACCTTGAGGACAAAATAGACCACCTTGATTCGGCGCTCTGTGGGGCAGAACGGGGGTGGTTGGCTGCGGCCTTTTGTCAGATTCAACAAGTTGAATGCAGGGGCGATATAGGTAGTCTAGCTAGAGGAGCAGCATGGAATGGAGTTCATTTAACATATGGAAGAGAGGGAGAGGAAGGTATTCCCTTTGAAACACACAGGACTCCTCATGTAATAGAGATAATAAAGATAAAAATAGCTTTAAAAGAGACAACTGCACAGGTCAAACTATGCGGAAAACAGTTCTACAGAATGTTTACACATTCACATTGTGCCTCGTGCGTTGGTTATATTTCTCACGACAAGCATGACAAGGTGCCACGGTGTTGATATTTGCTGTTTAGTTCAGGTTATACACACTGCAGATGTGTAGCGTGCATGCTAGCAATGCTAAACGTGCATGCTAACAGCCAGATGGCAGGGTTCAGTCAGGTCAGCGTGACCAGGCTGGTTGGGGACACAAAAGGACCTCTTCCCATGGTGCCCCGACCTGACGCAACACTGCCTGACTGACCAAACTGTCCTTCGGCGGTTATCGTATTTGGTCTTTACTGTGCGGTAGATACACAGTGGAGGTCCAGGCCACACAGCATTTTAGGAGAGAGCAGGTTCGTGGGCGATCTGTCGTTTGTACGTATGAAACATATTAACATAATAAAGTATTAACATGTTAAATGGGGAACTTTACAAAACCCACACTTTATCTTTTTGAGAATGTGCCGTGAGACTAATGGACTATATGTCGGTTCTCTCTAGTAAGTCACACCAAACTGCTCACAAGGCCACGTGGGGCTCTACATACTGTAGACCGCCACACAGAAGAGGGTTAGAATGTGGAGACAGCAGCTTACGGTATGAGGTTCCATGAACAGTAATGTTCAATTCAGGTTTAGTCACAGCATTTCTGCTAAGGTCATGTTATATTTCCCTTACCCTTATAGCAGCCTACTTAAGTGGAATGCAAAGACATCTGAACAAAAATGGCATGTATTTTTCCACTAACATTCAACAGAATTGATTAGTGACTTGATTAAAAAAAAGCCACTAATGGTTTCACCATCTGGCACTTTGGCTTCCATGCTGGATGTTGTACATAAAGTGTCATAGTAACCACACAGTGTGTGGCTGGCTAACATAAATTATAGGTCAATGTAATTAGTAATTAGTATTCTAGAGCATTGGTAATGTCCTTGTTGCTTCACTAGGGTCATCCACCGGCAGAACAAAATGGAAGGGAGCTGTGATTGATTCGTGTTACACCTGTGACACATCTGTGAAGAGGGTCCATTGATTGAAATTGAAAGCATGCAATTGGACAAGGCTCAGACATATGCGCGGACATGCATGCCATGCACCCTGGAGTCCCTTTGCCATACATCGATACGCTGTGGAATAGCTGGAAATAACGTTCATTTTTTTTGCAGGGCCAATTACCCACTTATTGGCCTCTGTAACTGTGATGCCATTGGTGCAAGCTGTCTGCAAGGCCAAACCAATATAATGCTAATACACACTAGGACCGTAATGTACACAAATGCGATTGTTAAATGCTGTAAAACAATTGAATAATTAGGGAAATCGAAAGCAACATAGAACAATTTATAATAATCAAAGTGAATGGTTTCTTATTTCATAGTGGGAGCAGTAAGAATGTCTTCATATGTCCGTAAATATGTCCATAAATACAGTCTGTTTTATTTATTTTTTATTGCATGAGCCAGACAGCATCAATGACAAATCTCACATTTCATTATGGAAACATTGCCATCAATAGCAAAGGTATACATTTATTTTTGACCATCCATTTTCAGTGTTTTCTTTATTGAGAAGTCACATTTTTCACTTGGAATATTACATTTCCAGTATTAAGGACTAGGTTGGAGTCAGACGCCTTGCTCAATGGTCTTTCCAGGTATGTTGGGAATCGCACCCACAACCTTAAGTCTGTAAGTCACACACCGTAGGCTATCCTGTCTCACCATCCCTGGTTTGAACCAGCAACCTAAAAGACAACCAGACTACTGCAGATAATACAAACTCAGGCTTGCTCAGGTTAAACTCAAGACCGTTTCTAACTTTTGGAATATAGGACTCTGTGGTGTGTGTGTGTGTGTGTGAGAGCGTGAGCGCGTGTGAGTGGCGGTCATTTTACTCCCCATTGTTGGTGAGTGGACCACAGCATTTAATTGAATTTAAATTTGAATTTCCAAACATGTCCTCTGCGTGTTGGAGCACCCAGTCAATGTGGGTGGACCACAAAAGAGACACTCTCAACCACAGAATGCAAACAGCAAAATGGCTGTTCCTCTCATTATAGCGCTGCTATCATTTAGTTTCTGTGCTCCAGGTATCTTTATTGTCCCTGTGGGTACACACACACAGTACTGCAGTGTGCACACGCCTTACCACCTACTGTACACACAGTTCTCTGTGCGTCTCGCCAGGCGACGTCTGCTTGTGTTCGTACAGACACGCACCACAGAATACGCACACGTGCACACACACAGGTGACCTATTTACCTGGTCGAAGATAAGCCTGCTGAAGGGAGAATGTATAGTGGGACTTGAGAATTACGCCTGTGTGTGTGTGGGGGTGACTTTGCAAACTAAGCAGTGTTCTGCCTTCTGCAAACTGCACAGCAGATTCTCTGGACCATGCAAATGTCAGAGAGAGAGAGAGAGAGAGAGAGAGAGAGAGAGAGTTTAGCCTACCTGTTAGAAGCCACACTTTCTACTATATTCACACACACACAAATGTTGCGTGTATTCAGGAGAATGCATGCAACATTTGTGTGTGTGTGTGTGTATATAGAGTGTAGTGTGTGTACTTGAAAAGTCAATAAATACATTGTCATGTTATTGTGTACGGTGTGTGTTTTGTAGCTTGCCAGAGGCCGTTTATTTTATGATGTCCCCGTTATCGTTCACACAGTAAGCCTACAGTATCTTCAAGGCAAGTTGCGCTTTAAAGCTGAGCATGCATAGTAATGTATGTGTATGCGTGTGTGTGTACACTATAGCTCATGGAGGAAATTACACTTTTTATTGTTCCTCGTTTTTTTGTTGGTACTATGAGGATTCCAACAGCCACGGGCAATTCACGACACAATGGATTTCCTCTTCATTGCTAAACTGCTAGTCCCCTAGTTTAGTTTTTTTTTTATTTTTCCATTTCTCTATATCAATCTGTCATCACAGTTTTTGTTTAATGCCATAGGCAGAGCATACAATACGGTCTCAGCTGTCTGATTATATCTATGAGGAGGTGAAAGATGTTTTATTGATATTTTGTAAAAGAGGATTTTCACCGGCCTTGGGTTTGTTCCGTATTTATCCTTGCTCTAACGAGCGGGCGGTGGAATTCGCATCTCCAATAGCTCCAAGGTCTGCTGGCTAAACATGTCAAACACAATGTGCTGATGATGGATGGGATTTAAGCACCCAAACACAGCTGCAGGGGTCATGCAGCAAAATTGTACAAAGCTGTGATTTCTGATGGATGTAGGAATTTAAATATATGGGTAGTTAATTGTTGGGGCAGTTGCCACTTGCATTGATGGATGAGATTAGAGCATATTATATTAGACCGTAATTTCTTATATTGACGTGATGTCTTTAAAGATGTTATTATGTTATTAATTAGGGTATAAATTGGACCGACTGGTCACTGAATGCAATTGTACTCATTGTGTTTTAGAATCTGTGATATTCATTTTAATTTCAGAATACCTTGATTATTTTTTCAATGTACTTGCATTAATCACTTGAGGCGGTGTAATCATCATATCCCAAGAATATGACCCACTCAATCACTTAAGATGCTTAAGAGTATTTTGCACATGTAAAAGTAAAGATTTAAAAGTTCTTCACGTCTAAATAAAATGTGATAAAACAACCCATTGTTCTTGTATGTTGTTTGTTATGGTGCCATGACCCTGGGACTGGGGAGGGGGACCACAAAATGTCCACATGGACACCTTTCAGCTTGCAGCAACGTACAATGCCACTTGAAGAGTGCCGAACATCTTTTGGCAGTGGAAGACAAAGAAATGGTGTTGTTGACAAATGTGCGTTTTGTTTTATTGTTTAGTTTTTTCTTTCTTCTTTTTACGTGAGAAATACTTACAGGGTGAAACTTGCTTTAGGGTGGGTCACCTGACACCTTTGTTACGATCATTTATTTTCTATGTGGAGTTTGCTGACCTAGGCATACGCAGCAAGTGGAATTACTCCGCCTACTGTACTCAAGCATGAAAAATATCGCCTGTGTGGGTATTCTATACGGTTCCAGTACATCTTCATTGATTAAGCAAGCTGATTTGTTTGATTACAACTGCATTAATATTCAATTATTAGGCGGTTGTATTCCACGCAGAACTTTCAGTGGACTTGTTTAAAAGGCATTTTGTTTCCCTATTCCCACAACCAACATACAGTAATGTTGTTCCCAAGAGTCCTCCCACCCGCCTGGCACGCTAGCAATGGTAAATGAGGCGCTTCCGAATTGGAAGAAATTTGTGAGAACAAAATACAAGACAACTTTGACCCAAGAATGGCCGGTTCCATTCATAACTTACATTCTCTCTCTCTCCATCCCATCATTTATTGCTTCTGGTCTCAGGACAGACACACACAGGAGACAGTGTCAGTGAAGATGGATGTTGAAATTTTACCAATGTCCCGTATGGTAATGTGTGGTGTGTGTGCATGTACATGTGTGTGTGTGTTGTCCATAGAGCTTGGCACCGTTCAGCTCTGCTACACCGAGTCTGCTATGGAGATGTTGACATACTGGTGTATACAATATACAGTAAGGTGATGTATACAAACTACATATTGCACAGTGACACCTAAAAGCAAATACTGTATGTGGCACACATACATATAAACATCCTCATGCATCTCCAGCTAATTAGGACAGTTAACTTAACGTCTGAATCTAATAGCAATTATACTGAAGAAGGACACAGCAAAATCATTGAGGGTGTTTACTTATCACAGTAAACAGTACTGACCACTGACTACTGAAGCTTTATAAAGCTTAATACATACTTTAATTTACCTTATGTTAAATTCTGAAATCTAATGTTTATTTGTGTATTTCTTTTTTTTTTCCACATTGTGTACTTTTTTTGTCTGCATGCATGGGGCTAAATATATCTTCTTCAAGTTGCTGCTTTACTTGTTCAATGTTTTAGTACTCAAGACCAATTATTGAAGGTCTCTATCTTACTCTGACAAAGAAGACTGTGGGAATTTATTTTTAGACCGGACAAGAACGCAAATGCGGACAAGTCACACAGAAATTGAAAGTCCACTGCCCCACACACACACACACACACAAACACACACACACGTACGTCAAGAGCCTCAGTCAGTCATCTCAGTGTAAATCTTACACTACAATACATCTAAATCTTACCAAGTATTTTTGTCTAATTTCTAGTAAAAATATCTAACTACACAAATAAGACACAATTACCTAACAAGAGCTCATCTACCCAGATATAATGTCTTATTTCAAGAAGTCTTACCAAGCAATCTTTCACTTGTTCCTTTGGCAGATGTATTTACTTATAAATATGACCATGTATTCATAGTTATTTTACTTATTTTTGAAAAGCCATTTTTTGTAGTGCAGTAGCTAGCTAACCTCTCAAAAGCACATGCACACACGTCAAGAGCCTCAGTCAGTCATCTCAGTGTAAACCTTAGTAGCTACAAACTAACCTCTCAAAAGCACATGCACACACATGCATTGAAACTAGATGACAGACTTTTGTACAGCCCCTTAACTGACTACCTGCCCACACATGTAGTATGAATTCAAGCACACATGCGCGCGCACACACACACACACACAATCTCTAAACCTTTATGACTCTACTCCCTTTCTACCACCTATCTGATTCAAAGTGCCATGTCTGCAACTTTCCTCGTCCTTCAAAACCAAAGAAACGCCCTCCATCTTGTTCTCTCTCTCCACATGCCGTATCTCTTCCACTCAATTCGTGTGGTCAGCTACTGGCTATTTTGTCTTTATTTCTGCCTGGCACTGGCAGTAAGAAGAATGTAACAGAGCACTTACAAAAAATATGGTCCGTATTGAGCTATTCTGTGTTTTTTATTTTCCTTTGCCTCATCACATGTAAGCACTTAGTCACAATATGTAATTTCAGGAATCTTTAGCTAAAATGTTTTTCAGATTAACAGTTAATTTTAAGACTAGAATGCAAAACATATTGAATATGATACACGACATGGTCCATATGGACCGTTATTCATTTCCTATGTGATTTGATGCTTAAGTGTGTTAATTTTTAATTATCATGTTTTTTTAGTCTTAGGTTTTCAATAAAATTAATTTTTGGATTCTTACCCCAATTCTGACATGGGTCAAAATGTTGCCACACTGTGACACAGTATCAATATCGGAGACATCAGATTCTAAATCCAGTGCCTCTGCCTCTTCAGTCAGCATGTCTGTGATAAATCTAAAGTTGGATAAAGCAAAAAATAAAAAAATAAACTGCTCCAATACATCACATCAGAAATTTATATGGGTCCATATTACCCATATGGGCAAAATATATATAAGTATAGGAAAACAAAAATTATTTGTATTACAAACTTTATAAAGGAAAAATAATGCTGATGATTTGGAATGATGAAAAACATGATATTTAATGAAATATCCTGAATATTACATGAGTAGATGAATTGTTTTTTAATGAATACCTTGAACATCAAATGACGTAACAGCAAAACAATCAAAAAGATGGTGGCACGTCCGATGGCCTTTTACTAGTTGTCCTGTCCACTATGGGGGGTGCAGAGGACATTCTCCGGCACGCAGGCATGGCTTGACTAACTTGAATAACTTAAAGAAAATGACTTGAATAACTTAAAGAAAATAAATTGACTTGTATAACT
>JAODUH010031054.1:0-22636 GCA_027564835.1 Typhlichthys subterraneus
TTTTAATGACGTAGTGTGAAGCACTTTGTGTTACATGAATTTGTATGAAAAGTGCTATATAAATAAAGATTGATTGAGACCAGGCCTTTAAATATGTTTATTGACTAACTTTAGGTGAATTCTCAACTTTCATTATTACACAGTAACTTGGAAATTTGGACAGACCGCCTCCCTAGATACTGTAATTGAACTGCTATTTCTGTGCGGATGTGGTTATCATCGCTCTGCCCCATTGACATATAATCAAGGATAACTCGTAAGTGGGGAAGCTGTAATAAATCATAATTTTTTTTTTTATCCGTTTCCATCTGAAAGTGCCATCACTGAAGATGTCCTTGATTGTGACTTTGAAAAGCCAAGTCTCACACGAGCCCCCTTTCCTTCTTGGACCGGGCGTATTACAGCAAAAAGTGATTGCTGAGGGCCTTGCTTTATTCCCTATGTCCGTTTGGACGAGCTCCAGGCGTACATGCTCATGAATGCACACACGCCAACATGAAAAACCACACACACACACTCACACTTATGCAAAAATGCATACACGCAGACACACAAACATTGGAGCCAGTGCCAGTCCCACTTTTATGAGCTCTGTAAACCATTTCCCCAAGCCACCCCCCACCCCGGTCTGCCATTTCACCAGCCACCATGGTTCTGTGGACCCTACTCCACCAGGGAGCATCCAAACCAGCAGATGTTGTCTCTGTGGGCCAGGAGCTCACTCTGCCTGGTGGGACTAACGCAGAGCGAAGGCCTGGCAGCGCTCGGCATGGCCGGGCTGCTCGGTCCAAACACACACACACACACACACACACACACACACACACACACACGTGCACACATGCATTCGCTCGCACTTCTCTACAGTATATGCGCCATTTGTCAAGATTGTGCTGAACTGCACCCTATTACAGGGTCTACAGAGTGGCCTGTTGTTTTTAATGGTGGTATCTTTTCCACTCAATCTCACAGCAGACCTTTATCTCCTAACAACATGCCTCACAGGAGCGATTGCATCTTTAAGCAGTAGCCTATGGATATGGACTAAGGCCAGATACCGTTGTATCGCACTGCTACGTGCCAGACAGTTAGCGTTGAGATAATTCAGTCAGACAAGGCACGTTCCTGACGCTACGATAGAGGTGTACCTTCGTCAGCTAAGCTAGCGCTTGCCAAGACGCTAGCTTTTAAAGTTAGTCGCTACGTGCTCCCCTTTCCACCAGGCCTGAATAGCATGTGTCGAGTGGCTGGCAGGTTTTGGGCAGAGTTAATTATGTGCCGTCTGCCCGTTCTCCAGGCGCTCCTTGGGAACGACACTGACTTATCCTCCCTTTTGTCTGCCCCTCAACACCCCTCCTCCTCCATCTCCCCCCCCCCCTCGCGCTTCATCCACCCAGAATGACGCGTAATTGTCTGGAGTCAAGTGGAAGGGCACATCAGCTTGAGTGCTCAGTGTCCCATGGGTGACTGTGACTGTGTGTGTGTGTGTGTGTGTGCGTGTGCGTGCGTGTGTGTGTGTGTGTGCGTGTGCCTGCGTGTGTGCGTGTGTGTGTGTGTGAGAGAGAGATAGCATAGTTAGAAAAGTAGATGAGATGAGGGATGAGAAAGTCAGCTGTGGTCACCAGGGTCACCGGCCATCAAAAGCTCTGGGTGCTGCTGAGGAGTCAATCGGGTCTATTTGTATTCACCATGTCTGAGCTCACAGCTATCTGGCTTCCCTGATAGAGAACATCATATGCAGTTAGTGTACTGTATCATATATGTATACAGTTTCCAAAGTAACTCAAGAGTATTGAGGGGAATGCAGGGGTTCAGCTCAAGGATATCTACAGGTACATCATGGCTTTGTGAAACCATCCTGATCATTCACATTGCAGGTATTGTCAGTCTGGAAACACCCCGTTTATAAGCATTCGTTTTGGAGTAATAAGCAGGCGATTGGGACAAAACAACGGTTCTGCTCACAGTAACGTTTTCACTTATCCTTTCTATTTTGTCCGTCCCGAAGGTGATCAATGCCATTGAACAGGACTACCGTCTGCCACCACCTATGGACTGCCCCAGCACCCTGCACCAGTTGATGTTGGACTGCTGGCAGAAAGACCGCAATGCCCGACCCCGATTCACGGACATAGTCAGCACCCTGGACAAGATGATCCGTAACCCCACCAGCCTCAAAACTGTGGCCAACATGCCTGCAGTGTGAGTGTTCATGTGCGGATAATATGCATACAGTCTACGGAAACTTGTAATAGATAAACTGGTCTATATGGGTGGAGATGTGCCCTCGATTCATCCTTGTCCTCGGTTAGATTTTTATGTAAATGGTTTCATGCTGTGTAAACATTATGCAAGGTAAGCATGTGTTTGACTGCAAACAAGAAATGATTGTTATTGTTACAACACCGCCGGCCCACTGGAGTGAACGGAGTTGACGCGACTCTCTCTTCTACATGGCTGTAGCTCCCTCTCACTGTAATATTGTATCAAAGCTTTTCTCCTCTCATGCCTCCCTTCCTTCCTGTCCGCTACAGGCCTTCTCAGCCGCTGTTGGACCGCTCTGTCCCCGACTTCAACTCCTTCAGCTCGGTAGAGGACTGGCTGGCTGCCATCAAGATGAACCAGTACCGAGACAACTTCCTCAACTCAGGATTCACCTCTCTGCAGCTGGTGGCTCAGATGACCTCGGAGTGAGTTGTCCCGCTACCGTCCAACCGACGACATGCAGCAACATCCAAATGATTACGATGAGTATTGAAATAACGCTTCAAGCAGACCCATCGAATTTACTGAGAGATTGTTCTGAAACCAAGCAATACAATTAGAACAGTTTGGTTCATCTTTACAAAACGCTCCTTTGTGTTTAATTAGAGTTTATTACAGACCCTGAGTGGTATAAAGTAACATCTGATGTTTTGGCTTAACTAATAGGAGTTCTGTCTCAATAAGAAGAGAGTTAATTAAAGTGTACATTTTCCCGCGTCTATCCGCAACAATCCACGCTGAAAATGTGCACTTAACTTAGATGTATTGTTCAATGAAGCAACAACAGGTTTATCTTTTTATCTTCTATAAAACTATTTTTCTTCACTCTCTCGCTCTCTCTCTCTCTATCTCTCTCTCTCTCTCTCTCTCTCTCTCTCTCTCTCTCTCTGTCCAGGGACCTTCTGAGGATAGGTGTGACCCTTGCAGGCCATCAGAAGAAGATCCTCAGTAATATCCAGTCCATGCGGGTGCAGATGAGCCAGTCGCCCACTACCATGGCATGACTACAGAGGGCGCCGTGCCACGGGACGGGCAGCATTCGGAGGACCGGCAACAATAATGGAAGTCTCCGAATGACCCCCGACCTGTCGGAACGCGCCAGGGTCGAGACTATAGTCTTAATCTAATCGAGCACCGTGACACAATGGAGACGCAGGGTCTATACCACCACACGATTTAGAACCAAGCGTCATGCTTCATGAATCTTCTACACAGCAGGAGTTCAGGGTCCAGATGGAAAGACAACCACAACCACTGCGCTTAGGGACCACTGTTATATTTCCTTCCACATCCGCGTGACTGAAACGAACAAAGATGCCGATACAGTGTTTCACTATATCATTACGGTGAAATGTATTTCTTATGTGGACTTGAAGTCGTTGTGTATAGAGTAAAAAAGAGCGGATGAGTTGACTTGACCCCAGCCGTCCTCCAGTTGAACGCAGATGCCTTGACCTTGACAGAAGCACGACGGAGATCCCGATCTGTGAGAATAAGCAATTACCAATAGAGAGGACCATAACTGAGAGAATACAGGGATGTACAGTGGAGTGCCATTTTCACCAACTTTAGCACCATATTTTGCTTGTTTCTTAAAAACTGAAAAATGTATTGTAAAGTAGAATGTGAAAAAATTATTTTTTAACTCCTGTTTTATTTTTTCTTGTTTCTTTTGTTTCATCACTATAGCAGGAAAACACTTCCCAAACAGTTTTAACTCTTAACACTACCTGTGGGGCCAGAGGTCTTAGCCACCAGCCACACCCAGATTCAGAGAATATACATATGTTTATCTCTTGCTAAATATAAATATATCTTTCTGAATAAACCTTCATATTGAAGGTGACATGTATGAATATGTATATGTACAGAAGTCTCTCTGCTTGCATTTTGGCAAAGAAGTGTACGCTGACTGGATTGTATTTGACACAGACTGTGTAGAGTTCTATTGTGCACCACTTAACAAAGACACTGTGTTGTTAGTCTCCCATAATTCCAGTTGGGGTTAAGGACAATCCCGATAAGACTTTGATGTGGGGGGGAGGGGGTAGGGGGTATAAATAATTGTGTACAGAGAACTCTAAATGTAGATGTATATGAACATTGTTGTAGGAGGAAATCGTAACTAATGAAATATCCATTCTTTGAGGATCATGTTAAATGTCGGTGTACCCATGCTGTCTGTTGCTGGAGCACTTACTTGTACAGATTTATTGTTTTTGTTTTTGTATTTCTTTTTCTTTTTATTTTGTTGCGGTTTGCATTGGGAATGCCTGGCAACCTCCAGAGAGGGGAAAGAAAAGAAAACTACTCTTTGGCTGGCCCAAATCCATGGTACGTATCCACCGACGTCGTCACACAACATCAAATTGCTCTACATGTGAGATTTCACTTCCACAAAAGACAGGCGAACTGCGAGAATCGCGGTCGAAGCTAAATTTGCAGTGTCGTCTGTAATGAATAGCGAAAAAGATAATCTCTGTCGCTGGAGATTGGAGTGAGTCAGTCACTTTTGAGCACGGCGTGAAATAACATCTGGGCTGAGATTTGCCAACAGACGCCTCATGCCATACTGATGAACCCCCAGACTTAAACAGCCCACACAGCCACCATATTTTTCATTGTCTACAGTCGGCTGCTTATGCTAAACCATTGAGTAAATACAGTATGTACTCCAACTATAAGCTGCTGCCATATGTGCTGGCGTGTTGCACACAAATGCGGTGGCTCTGCGAGAGAATCTCCCTGAACAACTGTCTAGCTGACACAAATGATGTGTGTATCATTTTGCCACGAGTGACTGTCTATGAAATTACCCAGTATAACTGTGCAAGGCAGGATTGAATCCTATTTTGTCTAAGACGATTGTTCTGGAGGGTGCACAAGGTTGATTTTCCATTTTTCATCGGTGGGTTGTGATTGCGCTGTGATTGGTTCGCAGGCTGAGATGGCATCTGAGACACTTCTGCTAGGCATGGTCACCGCAGGATATTTTTTACCTCCTTGTCCTCTCATATATCAAGGCTTAAATACGGCTTGACAATGTGTGAAGAAGATAAGATGGCTTGGCAGGTGTTGATGAAACCGCTAGCACCACGAACTGGCTGTTAAAACCCCAGGGGGGAACAAGTCCCCGTGGTGAAGTCATATGGTCCACTGTGACACCGCCACCCCCATCAGCCACCTTTTAAGATACATAATAATCATGAACTACATCAACCTCCTCTTGTAGGAACGTTCCGCCTTTTATTTCCAAGGGGCCGGGCCTCGGGCAGGCATGGACAAACCACCGAACACACACCTAGCCCACCTTGCATCTAAATATAGAAATGAAAGGCAAGCCCCATTAGCAGATTATTAAGTATATTCACCCCCACTCTTGCCTCAAACAGGCCCGCTCCCCCTCGGTCTGTCCTCCGCTATCTGCCGGCTGGCGGGGCTCCAGGTCATTTATCCTGGGTGTAACCACGCTGTCTCAGACCAGGCATGGGTTGCGCTGGGTTCGACTTGAGAAATGGTTAGCTGCGCGCTCCAGTGGGCCCATTGGTTGGTTGGTTGGTTGGTTGGGGGTGGGCAGACACCTGCTGGCACCCCCATCTGATAGGCGTATGACCAGCCACCGGGAAGAAGACCAATGGGGGCTGTCTCTCTTGACTTCCCACCCACGCAAACGCCCACACACACACGCACTGAGGAACCTTCTATTATGTCATCATAGTGTCTGGTCTCTCCAGTCTGGTGTCTAATGAAGGGAGTGACTGCAGAGACCTGACTGTGTGTGTTTGTGTTGGGAGAATGGGTGGGTGGGTGGGTGTAGACCACTTTGAAAGGAGCGGCATAGACAGTGGAAAACAGCAAAATGGTGGACGAGATGAAAGTGACAAATACACTGCCGTTAGACGGTGTGGGGGGTATTTCCTTTCATCTGGAAATGTGTTTTTCGCTGCCGTAGTGCTAATGCTTCTATGCAAGATGTTTATTATTTGTTTGGTTGCCAGTGAAAAACACTGCAATCACGCAATTGGTTTTCATTATCCACACAAGCAATTGCTCTTTCATTTCAATTCTCCAACTCACTGATTTGCCAAGTATTGTTAAATATAATCACATATTCTTCAAAATTGGAGTATATCATCTTACTGAAACCAGTGATTCCATTTCCATGCATTAGCCCCCTCTCAAGTATTTGCTTCTCAACCTAAGAGCGCAGAATGACATGACGAAATGTATTTATTATGTAACAGTGTAATCCCCTTTGTCTTTGTAAATATCTGACTGCAATGACTTTCCAATATGATAGATAGAGAGACATCACTCTGCCAGCCATTTCAAATGGAAGCCATTCATCACACACTGATACGAACCACCATAAGAAACAAAGCTTGTTAAATATTTCACGGTGCTGTGCGTGTTTTGAGTAGTGATTCTTTCAGCCTGCTAATTTCAACCACGTTTCAGGAAAAGCAGACCTCCTCTGACATCTCTCTTTCTTTTTTACTCTTCTGTTTCAGATTATTTCATGGAATCACAGAAAAGTTGCCCGGTTGTTGACAAATGAAAAATACTGTGTAGACAAACAGTGTAGACATAATAAACTACAAATGATGCAGTTTTATACACAAACTCTACACACAAAGTAATTTGTCAACATATATGCCCCCAATTGTAAAATGTTTCCAGTTGTGTGGCCAACCACACTATTTTGATATATGCCATGCCATTTAACCAAAATTTCACTCTGTAAAACAAGCCAGTCATATATGGCGCCAGGCTTGACATGTTTAGATTGTAACCAATCGGAACTCTGACCAATCTTCCCACATCCAATCTGATGGCCTATCAAGGTACAGTAGAGAACTTTGTATTTACATTTTTTTAACTGTGACACCAACTCAAATTGTCTGACAGTTTGAATATGGAATGATACGGGGGCCTGTAAAACAAAATGGACACTTTCCAGTAAAAGCGGGACATGCTCTCACTCTGTGGTACACATTGGAACGAACAAATGAATGCGAGTGTGCACGTGATGCTGTTTGTATGTTTGTGTGTGTGGCCGTATGCACGGGCACGTTTGTACGTGCACTCACAAGTACAGTATATTGTACGTGATTCTGAACTGTTTATTTTTGTCGCTGTATAGCTACCACTTGTAAATTGTGATGAGTATGTGTCAAGAGTTTGTAAACTGTAACTTTCTGAGAACTATTGTACTAAAATGCACTCAATAAACAGCTTGAAAATCAAATTATCATCACTAGTCTCTAATAACGTGTTGCATGGTTATAGTGCAGCTTTTATTGTGTCCTTAAGCAAGCTACTAAACACGTCACTTTCAATATTCAGACCAAAATTGTCTTTGAGTCATACAAAATGAATGTCAATATTTTCCAAACTAGTAAGACTGGTCATACTGATTATCTGGTCATACTGTATGTTCTCACAAACACAAACGAGCGGAAAGACACAAACATACTGTATAAGGAAACTCACTTCAATGCATCTTCAATACATCTTGGCAAAGACACAGGAGCCTTAAAGGCACAGTAGAGAGTGTGTTCTATCAATGTACCTTGATATGGTTAATGAGGTGAAGCAGGCGAGTTGGGGATGTGTCCAAGTCTAACTGTTTATGGCTGTAATTGATAATATCCTGTTTCATATTAGCAAATATGCTGCTGATATGAGCTTGCACCACACACAAAAAGGAAGCCAGCACAATTGTCTCAACTGCTGTGATTGTAATTGTCACTTATAAAAGTGCAGTTTTGTCCAGAATTGCCCTTGTGAGTGAAACCATAGCATTACAAGAAAGTGTGTTATTTGATTTAGACACTCCGTTAGCTCATTTCACTGGCTTACATGCCTCTCTGGTCTTCCCCCTACAGCTGACAATACTTGAATGGGCACAGTGAGCATACAGGTTGCCAGTTTGCTAGGCCCAGTAGCATAAATATTGTGAATCGAGCCACTGACCTTGCACAGCTTCGTAACAATGAATGACCCCCTCCATTTTTAGCCTTAATGCATCTGAGGCCAGTGCTAAGAAAATAGGCCGTTGTGGTGGATTACTATTATCTTCAAGCTGGAACTTCATTAATGTCTTTAATCAAGAGGCAGGACCACCCATCTGCTCACGTCCATGCACACATTTTCCCAGAAGAGACTCCGTATTTCTCAGGAGACCCCACAAGGTCGCGTGGATGGCTTAATTGCACTTGTAGAGCTCAACTAATAGACAATTAACTAGAGGTAATGGCCGGTCATACCGGTAATGTTCTGCGTGCTATCACTTTCCTATGCCTTTGGCTTAATTGATACTGTTTGTTACTTTAATCACAGCAATTAAGGAGACAGAGGCATGAATAGTGCCCATCGCAAAAGGGAACACATTACTTCTGGTGTTAGCGTGTGGTGAGAGAAACTGGACAGAAGCAGGGTGTACAATGGGGTCTCTTAAAGCGTCCTATTTACGGGGGATGTTTATCACAGACAAGGGCACCGGACCCTCTTTAATTCACATTAAAGTCACAGGAAGTTTGAAAAGTGACTTCTCAGCAGCAAATCTTCGCCTTAATCAATATTCCCTGAGCAATCACCTGCGAGAGAGGGGGTTGGTGCGCAGCAGGGAACTCCTGCAGAGAGCTCAGAGAAAGAGAGGGGGGGGGGGGGGAGAGTGTGGGAGTGTGGGAGCCGAACACTCGTTCACATGAATACTTAGATAGGGGCAGCAGAGAAACTACTGGATATATCCCACAAACTGGACAGAGATGGCATGGCACGGTGTGTGTGTTTGTGTGTGTGCATGCGTGTGCGTGTGTGTGTGCGTGTGCTTGTGTGTGTGTGTAAGGGAGAGAGAGAGCGAGAGAGAGCAAGTATGTTCATATCTTTCCACATCTTTTCTGTGATATGTTTGCCTGTGTATGTGTGTATCATGTCAAAAGGAATGAGTATTACCATCTTAATATTTTTACATAATGTTAGCGGCACAACACTATTACTTCAGTAATAGTGTTTACGTTATCGGCTTATTGTTAAAGGGTTGTCCAGGGGCATTGTGTATTACACTGCATAAGAGGCAGTTCCCATCTTAATGCAGGGATTTATGGTCCTGATGTGTATCATATTCACTTATGGGTTTTAGCTAAAGTTAATGAAGAGACATAGCTTGATAGTATGTGTGTGCATACATAAAATATCAAAACTGCTGTACACACCCAATACTTCCTATAGCTGTTGTGGTCTAACCAAAATTCAAGCATTGTGGCATGCTGTCTGGTTTGGAGTAATGGAGTCTTTTTGCTTAATTATAATTTCAAAGCATATTGCAGGACTCTGCGATTTATTTCGCTGCTAGAAATGTTGCATTAATCCAGTTCAGTAATTAGGTTATGGATGGACCCAGATGCATTAGGTGTACGGAGAAGGAATACTGTGTTTCTTAATCAAGGTGATGGTTGGCAGGTTCATCATGCATCCATCTTAATGGTGGCAGACATTTCTCCTTTTTCCATAGAGGAAGAGAAATCCAGTATCCTGGGTCAAATGAGATTTAGTGTCTCAGGGGAGTTCATCAAATTTAATTATGATACATATAATTACCAAAAGCAATCTTCTGTGAGGTAGAAATAATCATTTCAGAGCGACTATAGCACCTGCAGCGATAAGGCATAATTTAGAGACAGTTTAGAGTGACAGGAGAGAGAGGGAGAGAGAGAGAGAGGTGATTGTTGTGTTCTCCATGGGGAAAACAGCAGTAGCCCCATTATGGTCCCCTGTCTCTTACCCAGAATGTTAGATTACCAAAAAAGTGTAGGGCTCTCCTAACCTTGTTCACTCTCAGCCTGCCAATTAATAAAATGGTTGCTAAAGAACATAACCCTCGACTGAATCGACGGGGGCGTGATTTTGTTTAATGACGGAATTGCTAGATTTTCCTAATTTTAGTGGTAGCAAAATAAGCCTACAGTAAGTCCAGGTGTTTGTAAATGAGTTTGCATGAGGATAAAAAACAATCAGTGTTGGCAGAGCAGCTACAAAGCTAACAAGCAGCGCGGGAGGGTGACTCAGGTTATGATGGCTCCCGGATCAGAGCTTTAATTGGTTCTTTCTGAGGGTGTAGCAGGGTTATTAGGAGGGACAACGCTGCACCCGCGGCCCCCTCCTGAGCCCCCCCGCAGAGCGTAATCCCACATAGAGCCTCTCTCAGCTCGGCCCGTCTTCGATCGCTGCACAAATCGATGAAATATTTTTCCCACCAAAATGAAGAGAAACAATGGCCGGGATTCGCAAGTCAAGGTCTGCCTAATTAGACACTTCACACAAAAGGGCTCTGTTGCTTCTGAGGGAAGGGGAAGAAAAGAAAAAGAGCAGGAAAGAGGTGGAGGATAAGACTTAATGGACAGAGAGGAATGAAGGTCAAACACTTCCCGCTTGTCTTCTGTCTCATTCGGTGTCAACCAGAGAATGCACAACCTTGGCTGCCAAGGATTGTATGGTCATTCCACGTCCCTCCCCGCTGCAAGGCAGGCAGCCGGCAGATGCTTTTCTCCCTTTCTCTCCCGTCCTGCCACGTCGCTCTGTTTTATCGCACACAAAATGGAGACGCTCCCTTGTCTTCACAAATGACCTTGGTATGTCTTTGCCCTTGGTGCAAGTCTAAAGATGAGCACTTCTCATTGAATATGACTTAGCTACCCCTCTATTCACTAAGGTTTGGGCAAGACAGAGAAAAAGTGAAAGAAATCGTTGACCTCTTTCTAATGAGGGCACTGGTAAAATCCCTTGAGTTTGCCTCTAGACTCGTGTGTCATGATGGAAAGTTATTCCTCTTTCTGAAATGCTGCACCTGTATCCTTACTGCTATCGGCACCTAATTAAAACCATCTCCAATTATGATCTATATATATATATTATCCACTTCTTTTACATACAGACCCTAGAAATACATTTAAGTATCAGAATACAGTCTTTTTTAATAGGAGCAGAATTATGGGTAATGGGTAGACTCTGGTTTATTGCAAGGAGCATTGCATTTAACATTTGATGTCTCACCAGCTGTTCGTAGAGGCATGGTAGCTACACCCTTCTGATGTTAATGGTGTCCATGCTTGGTGAATAGCCGTGCAGTGCACATTCATATTTTATGTGATACTGTAAAGTGCCTGTTCCGAAACCTCGTTGAGAGGCAAAAACATCTTTGGCTTTAATTAAGAATGTTTGCTCAATGAGTGATTTCACATTTGAGGGTGCTGTAAAACACCTGATAAACACACACACGTGACGTGTAATTGTTGACAGAGATCCGAAAGCAACACTTGTTAGTGGTGGAATGACACACTGAAATGTTCATTGCACCTGATTTTAACTTATCCATTATTACAGAGCATTGACTTTACATTGACTCTAGTACTTTCCACTGTCCCAGTGGGTGAAATCACTGACTACATTTAATGTGAGGGATGTATATCTGTGAGAGGAGAAAGTTCAGTGTGCCCAGATGGGTGATAAACATTAAAATTCACCCTTACAGATAAAGAATGCCAGTTGTGGGCCAAGCTCCTACTGAGTTGAGATTTGACACATGTCAAAAACCAGCCCATAACCAGTATTCTGTGTCAACATTTCGATGGACCTATCACAAGCGGTTTGAATGCTATTTCAGAATGCTAAGTTGAGTGCTGCCAGTGTAAGCAGCTGAGAGAACATGTGGATTTGTGCACACATGTACTGTACTGTCCTGTATGTGTTTTTGCTTTTAGATTTTGTTGTGTGTGTGTAGCTGGCGTCTATACTGATGAGAGCATGTGTGGGTGCAGCTATAACTCAAGAGGCTGGATGAAGGACGGAATAAGTGGCTCTCATGGGAGAGTCGATCGGTTGTTAAAGACAGCGGAGAGAGACACAACAGCCTTAACGCATGCTAACAGTGAAAACATAGACACACAGCCTTGGTTAGATTAATTGCTATAGACAGGCAGTCATCCACACGTCAAGTCCACTCTCTCCAAAACACACTCAGAGACCTCCTCCAGATTGTTTAGCTCTAAGAAATAAAAGAAAAATAATATAATCACTAAATGAGAAAAACAGTTGCTAAAGAGTCAGGCTCTCATCCTGGCCAGTAATTTACCCAGCAGTCCATGTTGTGTCGACTTTAGTCTTGTACAAAAGCTTCCTTTCCAGTTCCTCTGGTAGACTTAGCAATTAACCAGACAGCTCATGAGAATTTAGTGTGGCTTGAAATGAGTTCCATTTCTCTCCCTGTCCATTATTATGGATCCCCCCCTCCCCTTCCAAGCCCTGGTGTGCAGTCAGTTCTTTCATCATAGAGGACGGAGGGCTTTGTTCCATGTCAGACTCTAGCCGTGTCTTTGTCACGTCTCCTAGCATAAAATGCTCGGTGGAACACGTGTGGGTTAAGGGGAGGGGGAGAGTGGTGGTGGTGGTAGGTGGTAGGTGTGGTGCCTTCAAAAACTATAATGCAATTTAAAAATGGATCTATCAAACGCGTGCACCCCGGTCTCCATCTCGCCTCCACACACACACACACACACGTGCACACAATGCCCGACCCTTCCCGTCTTGATACGTTCTTTTCCTTTCACACCCACATACGGGGCATGTTGCACGGTGATGAAAGAAGTAGGGGAATGCCACATGATAACCCCCAAATGACATCCCTCTAGACGTCTCTCGCCCCTCCTCTCCCCAACCCTGGCTTTATTTATCCTGTTCCTTCCACTTCTCCATCTCAACCACTGGCCTCATAAAGGGGCTGGAGCAAGATACAGACGCTGTCAGCTGCCTGGAGCCCCCGAGGCTGATCTCTCACTCTCTGGAATGAACCCACCCCCACCCCTCCTCATTCCCACTACTTGTTTCCCTCCGTTTCCCGCCTTTCCAGAGTGCTGTGCTGTTAGTAGCAGATGTAAGATGGCAAATGGCGAAAGAGAGACAATAATGAAAATAATTACTTCCACATTTGCGAAGTGCACCTTGAAAGTGAAGCTGTTTGATGACTTAATGAGTCTGAGGAAAGTGGAAACCAAAAGCCTTTGCTGTCATCTGCTAGCAGATGAAAACGAGAAAGGATTGCAGCATATAAACTTGGCAAAAGTCACAGAAAATACTGGAAACCCTGATGGGGTATCTCAAAGGCACTATACTGTACATATCTGAACTAATTATTTATTTTTATTTAAAGGGTGTTTGTGATATATTCAGCAGCTGTACATATAGTGACTCTTGACCTCTGAACTTGAGGCGTAACTAAGGCCTGTCAGTCATAGTGGGCTTTGATATGACAGGGTGAACAGGGACATGCCATACCTGATTCCATATTCCTACCAGGCCCCACTGCCCTGTGCTCCCAGGCATCATAACTGAAGAGCATCTGACACTTTGCTTATTACACCAGGGAAATTTGGTGTCCACATTTAAGTCGAGACCAGGTTGGATGTTATAGTATACAGTAGGTGGTATGGAAACCAGTAGGAAACATGGTCTTCACAGTTCTTTAGTTTTATTTTAGGTTAATAGGCTGCGGGCTGCTGCATTGGATCACTGTTACTGGTGCAGATTCCATTTCAGAATGTGTTGGTCAGCATTATGCTTAATTAGTTGTCAAGAAATACTGTACCAGACGTTCCGCTGTGATTTCTTTCACGGCCCTGTTGTTACAGAGGTCCGGATGTTTAAACACTACAATACATGGTCAAAAACCTAAATATGTACTGAAATATTCAGCAGGAATGATATAAATGTTATGCATCAGGTAGAAGCTTTGTTACAAATTAATGTATGCATGTAAACGGGGGCGCTGGAAATAAATGTGCACTCCTGTAAATGTCAGCCATTGTCCTAAATCTGCCTCATACCACACGACCTCCTTTGGTGAATTGTCTAGCAGGCAGCCATCTTGTTATTTTCCATTCTGTACACGAACCATGAGCTACGTCCATTCTACTGCATAATGTTTGATTCATGCTTTTATACCTGCAAGACAAAAAAAAAAAAAAGAAAACACAAAAAATGACACCATGTCTGCTGAATAGGACCCGCTTCCTTTAGAACAGTGGGAACATGTCCTGTTCCTGACCTGTAAGAATGTTGACAAGGGGGTTAGAATGATACGTTCCCCACTGGTTGGTTGAAAGGGGGGGTTAATCACACGAAATGGAAACCATGAGGTACACATCCTGACCCATGACTCAAAACATAATAGTCTCAGAATATCAAAATAGGCTACTTTAATATCATTGCATCCACAGACCTCTATTACAGACACTGCTTGGCGCACTGAATGTTTTATGTAGAATAACGCTGACAACTCTGCCTGGCTTGAAACCATCTCTATTGTATCTTCGGTGTGTTGTGCAACACTGACAAACATTTGCTGCAATTCTTTTTTTCATTGTTCAAAACGTTTGTTTATTGTTGCCATGGATTGCATGCCTTCTCTCAGCACCACACACGTTTGATATCTACCAAAGTGTTGTCCCCCTTGAAGCAAGCCACGCAATGCTGCTAATATCGATAGATATCTAGTTTCCTTTTTGATGCATGCACGCCTTTTAGATATAATAGCCAAATGCTGTTGCTTCTGCTGCTATTGTTGTTGTCGTTGTTGTTGTTGTTGCTGTTTTTGATTGTCTTCAATCTTGTAGCGAGTTGGTCATCAGACACACTATTCGCTGACTGGGTAATACTGTGCACAGAGAGCATCTGAGGCTGTGTGCATTTGAGTGTTTGAGTGCTTCTCTATGAGTGTGAGCCTTGTCATAATTGTGTCTGAACGCCATAGGGCCCCTTCCATCAGGCTACAGATAAGCAGTCGGCCAGACCGGTCTGGTCCTGTGTGAGCACCCTTGTCTCCCATGGGAACAAGCATTTGAACACTGCATGTGGCAGAAGAGCAGTGGGATTGGGTAAATGCACTCTTGTAGCCGATCTATCTGTATTTGGAGCGACTTCGTCATGTGTGACTGAATGTTGTTTTGCGTGTGTGTGTGTGTGTGTGGGTGTGGGTGGGTGGGGAGGTAGAGAATACAGTCTGTTAGTCCATTTGTCACAACATGCAGGCATACAGATAACAGGATATGTGCACTGAAATGCCGATGGTTGCAGATAGCTTTGTACTTATCATCATTGTACACATAATATCATCCATTCACATACTGTATACACACACAGACACAATACGAATAACCAATATGGCTTGCACGAAAACATTCATGGAAATCAAACATCTTCTGATCAAACGTTAGTCAAGTCATAAAGCATAACCTGGTAAAACGTAAACATTAGAAAGCCGTTATTAAACAATATGCTGTATCTGTTTCTTTCATGCTCAGTTCAAACTATATAGTATATATGGAATCTCTCAACTTAATGTTCAAATATGAATAGATCCTTTTCCATTGCATTATAGCCAGTATATGCTCTCAACATGTATTTGCTGTTTACAATGTCCAAATAATGTCTGCCAATGCATTTAATGCCTATTCTCTTTGGTATTTTGTATTCATGCAAACGCTAGTCTTCATAAATCCATTTATTAATGTTGAGCACGAAATGTGCTTCTGCATATTGTCAAGGCATTAAAGCATTACAGACATAAAATAACAAAATATGGTATTGCATACATCAAAATCCACAATCTTCATGCTATATACTGTATGTGGACACAATATACTTTATACTTAAAAAAGAACTCTTTATTGTTATCTTCACTGACTGAATTTCTTTTCAAGTCAGTGCTCAGAGATACAGCAGCAGAAGTTTTCTAAAAAGTTCCCCTAAAGGGAATATGAAGATGTAAAGTAACCCCAGAATTCATATTGTTGTAATCCAGATATCAGAACGGATTACACTAGTTAATGAACCTGTCACCTCAGCACCTGTTTCAAATTACCATGCCAGATCTGGTCGGATATAATGAAGGACACAATCCCTAAAGCACCAAGTCTTCAAATTAAACGGATAGAGATGTCAGTTGCCATCAATCCATTAAACGTGGGAACATATTAATCTTATCAGTTAAGGAGTAATGGTGGTGTCAGAGACAGAGTTGGAATTATGGATGGAAACTTTGAAATTGAGGAAGCTCGTGTGTGTTATTTCATCAATGTGTGCACCGGCGTTTCAGGACATTGTGTTCCAGAGGAATGATTTCCCCAGAACCAATGAGGAGAGCTCTGCATAATCATAAAGATGGACCACGCTGACTGGATTTCACAGAACAGAATCAGCCACTAACAGCCTCAGAGAAGAGGAGCGGAGAGGAGAGGAGGGTAGAAAAGAGAGGAGAGGAGAGGAGAGGATAAAAGAAATAACTGTAAATTAGATCATTAGGGGAAAGAAAATAAGAAAATGGAGACTAGGGAAGTAGACGGAGAGAAGAGAGGAAGAATGATATGATTCTGGTGAGAGGGACAAAGTGTATTTGAACGTAATGAAGGATGTCATTGTAAGAGAGCACAGTCACAAAGTAAAAAATAAATAAGAGAATATACAGAAACACAACAGCAGACAAGAAGAGGTGAGAGAATAGTGGAAATATTGTAGCAGTACTGCAAATATCTCCTGCCCCTTTACTCTGGATGGGGGAGATCCTTGCCAGATAGGACACCATAAGATGTATGTAACACATGGATCCTCCAATGATAACAGCAGGTGTATGTTTGTGTGTGGGTGTGCACCGTACTCCCTATAGCCTATACTCATCTTAATTATTTATGTTACACACATCCTCAAGATAAAATCCTCGATCATGTTGGAGTAACTCCACAACCTCATACTGTGCATTTGTGTTTCAAAAGCTTTAAGAATTAGTGTTCCTGCCGTTACATTAATATTGTATGATATTCATACACAACATACCATAATGCAGAAGACACTGAACCCAGCTATTTTTCTATCAATCTAGTCTCTTGTTCAATGTTGTCTAATTGCCCTTGTTGGACAGAAACCAGATTAATTTAGCCCAAAGAAGCACCAGCAAGCATCCTTGAGGAAGATTCCTAATCATCTTCTCCCTTGGCACTGGTTATTAGCTACAATCATAGGTCTCATTCCATTATCTGCATGTGTGTGGGATATTTGATTGCCCTTGTGTGTACATCTCTTACTGTGTGTGCTTGTATGTGTGTGTGTGTGTGTGTGTGCACACATGTGTGCGTGTTTGTGTGTGTGTGTGTGTGCGCTTGTGTGTGTGCGTGTGCATATACACTGTATACTGTGCAGTAGCTTGATTTGAGCAACAGGTGTATTCTTACATGTATACTGATTGACCAACATCTCTACGCAGCCTTCCTTCTTAAAAATGTGAAGTTAAAAGAAATGCATGTGGATAAATGCATGATCTGTGCTAGTGAACTAGCCAGTAAGCTGGTGATCAAGGCTGATGTCTCTGGTGATGATAGCTGGTCCTGTCTTTAATATATCAGCAGTCTTGATTATTAGAATAGTGCTTCAACACAATACACAATCTGTAAGATAAGATCATTGAATGAATCAAGGAAGCCAGGAAGGGATTAAAATGAATAGGTGGTTTCTGGTCTATCACTTACAGTACAGAGTATAAAATGATTTTATATTCTCGCTTTGCTAACTGCAAACATAACAACTCTTCAAAGAACTGCACATTTACTATACAGTAGTTGACTACAACATTTGTGACATTTCTAAAAGTGGTTCCATTATGTCGCAATATTTTCATATATTATATGCATTGACACACAGTGTAGAGAATGTAAATTCTGAGCTAATTGCATCTTTCTCTTGCTCTGCACTTATGAACTTCGCTATTTTGCACATTATCACGGGCTACTTGACACCTTGCTTTTTACATTTTACATAATTGTGTTGAATGAGATACCAGAATGGGCATAACATTGTGTGAGTTTGCAGTGTAGCCTATGTCTATTGAATGTGTTTGTTCAGTATGCTGAAGTAAGAGTCAAAAACATTCGTACTAAATTAATATTATTATACAAAATTATACACAATATTTTAGTTGCAAAAATATACTAATTTTGTTTTGTACTGTAGTATGTTTTCCTTTCAAGTAAATCACACATAAATTATCCTTAAATTATGTTTTCAATTTTTATGACTTTGTTGGTTAGTTTACTTTCAGAACAAGTTGCATTCCTGTGAGTTTCTCAGTTTGGGGGGAAAATGCAGCTGCAAAGTTAGCCTTCGATGTTTGCTTCACATCTATGTATAGATCACAGAACAACTTCTGAGACTGTTTGTAGCCTACATCTGAGGTGTACAGGTACTCTGTGGGGGGCGTCGACTCATGTGTGCGTGTGTGTGTGAATCAAAAGGCATTGTTTACTTCTATATCAGTAACACACCGAGCCAAAGTTTGCTTGTGCTTTATGAGTTAAATTCTGAAGCCATCTGAGTCCATCCTCTTCTTCCATTCACCCTGCATCCTGCTGTTATACCCTTTCATCCAGTGTTTGCCTCCGGGCTACCCCACAGTAGTGTTTATACCCTCGTTAGTCCTCAGCATCATAGCTGCAGCTATCTCTATTCACTGTTTATTGCCAGGTGACTGACAATTGTGACTGACGTTAAGCTAACGTTGAGTGAGTGGTGACCTGACCAGGCAACGACATGTCTGTCCTCGGCTGCCACTATCTAAGCACAAGTTAAGTTACAATGGAAATATATTACATGTTATGCTCTTAACACATTGGACTCATGTGGATATAGTGCAAAGCTGGCAGTAGTTTGTGAATGGGGTCTGGACATGCAAGTCATTGCATCCTAAATGCATAAATGCATACATTTTAAAACAAAAGCCACCCATGCTGTTCGTTGATTGGTCTGCCCTTCACAGTGGCTTAGATCAGTTCCGAAACTAAAATGTCTGCGAATAGTGAACTTAAAGCAATAGTTGGGCGTTGACAGGCTAGTTTTTAGTCTTTGCCTACTTTTCTGGCTCACCATAACATTGTTTGCATCAAAACGGGCATGAGGGTGGTGCAGTGCTAGTTTGGTGTCTAGTATAGCAAGTAGCGGCAAGGTCAGACGCTATCTTAGGCATTATGTGGAAGTTTCCAGGCTTTAGACAATGGGCACACTGGTGCACTAAGCACAGACTACTTTGTATGTTAGTTAGGCCCATTTTGTGAATAATTTAAGTAATGACTATCCATCACCTTGGTTGTTTATTAGAGGTGCTCATATGCACACTGAATGACTCTGTACGTCCCGGCCAAGGACATCAGTTTCATCTGTCTTAGCTAGACTTTTGCCATGCATTATGAAATTGGCAGTTTGTCACGACAGAGACTACACTGGAAGGAGAGCAGCTGATTTGATTGGTCACACATGTAACTGAAGACAGCCCCACCACTCCTACTGATAATGTGTTCATTTGAATTGAAATGTTTTGATACACAATCTGAATAAGAATGTAAAATTAATGAATTTGGACATATGACATAAGTCCGTAACATAAATGCTACAATGATACAGTTACTGTACATGTTTGACTTAATGTCAAAATTAATAAATATAAATATAATATAATCATAATCACATTGTGATATGTCATACAATGTTTTGACCAAAGCATTTCTACTTGGTGTATATAAATATGACCACATGTTGTTTTGAAAATAAGAATATTTTATTAAGCAGGCAACAGTCCACAATGGGTGTTTCCAAAACCTCCAAATCAATTGGATCCGAACTCCACAGATCACAGGTTGTACGGTAGATGTTTATTTCCATTCAATTGTCAAGCGTTGCCGATGACAAGTTAACAGCCCCATCAAGGAATGCAAATTATGTTACTTTCTCATTTTACTGCCAGGTGGACTCAATGTGTCACGCTGCAGGAACTAAATGATGTGTCATTTAAATGTATCTGAAATTGTTTCATTGTCAACTGGTGTCATTAAGTCCCAGCATCAAAGGACTCAAGGCCTATCATCTTGACAAGCAAGCAAACACCGGCTTTTAATACTCCTGGCACTTCCACAAATGAAACATGTTATTTTGGTTAGAAATTGGCAGGATGAAAGGAAAGTCAGCACCATATTCTACAATGTTTTGGCTCTTTGACCTGCTGTCATGACCAGGAACACATGGCTGACTGATTTAGTGAAATATTTGATTATTTGACTTGATAGCAGAATTATAGTGTGCAACCAAAAAGCATTGTTATTTCTGTACGAAAAATACTGAATATTCAAAAGATCACAAAAAAAAGAAGAAAAAAAAAGAAACATTAACAGACAATATTATTGAAAACCTGGATAATTCCTTGTTTGATTTGTTGATAAAAATCTGATACTGCCACCTTTCTATGCATTTTTCAGCTCCGTTTGTATATGGGCTGCCTACAACCCCATTTACAAATGGTTCCCCTGATGGCAGTATTGTGCTTTCAAGAATCTCACTCGCTGTCATGTAAATCTTCTCTTACAAGAGTAGACACAGAAATTTGCCGGCAAGCTGAGAGTAATTCTCTGTGATTGGGCAGAGGAGGGAGAATGTATGGTCTCGACGGCTCTAAGTATCCTTTTTATGTAGACTCTCGTGCTCTGCCACCTGCTGCACTCAGCCAGTAGAGCTAGCTCATTATGAAAACACACAGACACACTGCTCTGAATACACAGGGACATACATCAACGTCTTTATTTCATCTAATCAAATAAACAATCCATGCCTTTTGTATGCATGTTCATTTTAACCTAAAATTGTATATTTAAGGTGCATATATTTCCTTTTATTTATAGTGCATATTTTATTTTATGTTATTACTTATTATATGCTATATTTTCCTGTGTGTGTGTGTGTGTGTGTGTGTGTGTATGTTTGGCACTGACTGCATTTGCACAGCCAAATAAAAGAGATTCATAGCTGCTGAGATCGTATGCATTGAGTGTGCTGCGAGCTATGGCCCCTATACAGTATACATGCATTGGGTGTGGATGTTCCTATATGGGTCTGCATCTTGGTCATGTGTTTGTTGATGTTTGTGTGTGTTTCCACGCCAAGTTTTTTTGGTTTTTTTGGGGGGGGTGTGGGGGGGGGGCTGCTTCGACAGTGATGAATGCCTTACTCACCTCAAAGGGTCTTTGTAGATAAATCCTATCTCTGCAGGCTCACTATTATATGAGAGCTTTAAACACCGTCAGCAAAACGCCTTCAGGGTCTGCCTTGACAGAGACAGGCTAATGAAGCGTCAAATATTCTATGCCACATACGGCCAGTTAATAACACAAATCCCGTAAGACAATAGCCCTGTATCCTGCAGATACAGGGCTCCTGCAGTGGAGAGAACACACATGGACCTGCACTGAAGAACCAACTAAGAATGTAGTCTTTATTTAGCATGCATTAAATGGACACTGCCAGTTTAGTCTCCGAAATTAGTATAGTTGAAACCAGTGTTTTAAACAGTGTTAGGCAGTAACAAGTTACTAGTTACTGTAATGTTATTACTTTTTCAATAACTACTAGTGTAACAAATACATTTTTCCAAAACGGTAATAATATTACAATTACTAATCAATTAAATGCTGCATTACTGCATTACAAGAACAATTCCCCCCCACCCCCCTCCCCCCAGACTTGCATCATAGGCAGACGTGCCTTCATTATTTTGCTGGTCCTAGCAAACTTAGGGTAGGCTAATTGAACCAACCTGTCAATCATCTGGTTTGAGAGGCTGCAATGTTTTCACATTGGCTGATTGTTGGCTCCTACCACCACTTTCTTCTTCTCCCCTTGCCACTTTCCTCTACTCCTCCCCGAGACCTGTAGCAAGTGCACGACAACGCAGTTAGCATGGTTGCTAATAGCACAATGGCTGGCAGTGTGCTGCTCCCTACCCTGCATATAGAAGAGCCACCCAGCTGTGAATGGTACCAGGTGACACTCTAAGTCCTATGCTGGTGACCCAGTATGCTGCAGTAGCAGTCATCACAATACTATAGCACACAGCAACCCATTCTGCCATAGGTGACCCAGCTAATTATAGTGTCCGTAATGGCTGTCATAATGAGGCTGCATGCTGAGATAACAGGATATTTGGCATTTTGTGTGGCTGAGGTTGGTCGGCTGACATCTTTATAACTCTGTGTGTCTGTGGAATCTGCAGCTGTCACAAGTAATGACATGGCCTTTGACAAATGCACAGGTTTGTGTGTGTGTGTGTGTGTGTGTGTGTGTGGGGAGGGGGGATATATTGCATCTCCCCGTGACCAAACTGATCTGTGCATGCGTGTGTACATGTAGGTGCACAGGTTGGTCTAGTCTAGTCAGTGTGTGCATGAGAGAGAGAGAGAGAGAGAGAGAGAGAGAGAGAGAGAGAGAGAGAGAGAGAGAGAGAGAGAGAGAG
>JAODUH010031074.1:0-22627 GCA_027564835.1 Typhlichthys subterraneus
GCCTCCGTGACTGCAGGGGGCGTCGTCGGTAGCGGCTGCGAGGGAATCGGCACGCCGAGCGGCTGCCGGGGCCCACGGGCACGGCGCTTCTTTCTCGACCTCCGTGCACGGGGTGGCGACGCACAATCGCAGAGCAACAAACCCCAGACGTTGGGTGCCTTCCCCAGAAGGCGCTGTGATGACTCCCGAACTCACTATGCGCCGGACGGGAGTGCCACTCGTCGTCCGAGCCGCCGCCGAGATCCCACTCGCCGCGGTCGGGGAAGTTCTCCGTCGGCTCCTGATAGTGTGGCCTGGGTAGGTTAGACATGGCTGATTCTTGATAGTAGACCTACGCATGTAAATTAATTTAAATGGATCAACCCCATAGATCGGTTACAATTGTCACCGATGCCAATACAGCTATTTAAGTCAATATCGGACCAATTTCAGATCTCAGTATCGTATCGGTGCAATCCATAATTTTGAGGTGTCTCAACAAATCTTGAAGTTTAAATTATTGGTCTGAATGTACATGAGTAGTACATATACGTGAAATATCAGCACATTCATTTTCACTTTGTTTATTGTTGCTGTCCCTTTAACACAGACATCATTCAGGTGGCCTGTTTATTCATTTATTATGGAAATGTATATTTCTAGTCAGGAAAAGTATAGAGTGGGAGCCCTGAATGTGTAACACATGGAAGGTTTGCAGGTGTGTTCAGTAAGGTAGTCTCTTTGTTGACACTGTCGATGGTTCGTTGCCTTTCATCATGGTTGGTTTGATGGAACATGTTTTGAGTTGAACTGGCATGTACGGTACAAGGTAAGGTACACTGACAGACTTATCATAGGCTTACAAGATTGCTAATTGCTAACAGGCATAAGGAGGCACTGGTTAACCTACGATTGCAAATCATTCTCGATTTTGAATAAAATAGCATCACTTTTTATGACCAAAAAACAAATAGCCTATCATTAAGATTAATACGCAGCTTTTAGATAATTTTAATAATTTTCAAATGTACGCCATTGTGTCTGTACTTTATGTACTGTATTTTAATGTACTCTTTGCACCTCTATAAATCTTGAAATCCGATATCTGGATATATGGGAAGGAATGTAAAGAGCCTTCAGGTTTGTGGTTCAGTGCTCATGTACTGTAGCCTGCCCTTGTCCCTCAGTCATGACGTCTTTAGATCGCCAAGCGTGTGGTCCCTCAGGAGCCTGGCTCTTTATCTGCATCAATCCTGTTTAGTTCAAATGGTAGCCTGTTCCTGTTATCTTTTTAATGCTTCCTGGGATTAAAAGAAAAAACGGCACCACATCATGGTTTATTGTAGAAAGAGGAATATCAAAATGCCATACAGTAAAACTTATGAATTCTGTAATAACACTCTGGACGTTTATTTTTGTCTAGCCTCAAACTATAGCTGGCATTGTAATACTTTAATTTTACTGTGTGGGAAAATACAAAGAAATACCAGCTATAGCTTCTTCTGAGAAATTGTTGCTGCCTGGCTCACATAACACTTTTTACACTGCTGCTAAAATAACAGTCAGACATCTTGGATTCAGGCCAAATCCTCATGCAATGGATGCTAAACTGGTTTCACAGCTTTAAAGCATCATAGGACATGGAAGGAGACTCAATTTTACAGTGTCCTGTCCGTATCCATGGAAATTCATGTAAAACTCCTTTGTTGTTTGAAGGCAGCAATTCTCTGACAAATGACCCCACATGTGTGAAATTGTGGGGCCATGTGAGTAATGAATCGCCTGTTGTTTGTTGTAAACACTTAATAACAATAGTAAAAGGTAATTGCCTGAACCCCTCTTTGACAACCATTGGTTCAGCGCTAGCTGTAGCGTAGAACAGGTTTGTTGCTAAAATGGCGTGTTCTGTTTCTTGTGAGTTGACCGATGTGAGGCCATTAGGCTACATACTGGGGATTTTGAGATACTGTAAGAAAGGTATTTTTTTCCCTCCATTCCTTTTAATAAATCTGACTGTCCACCAACTTCTTACATGTCTCCTCTAGCTAAAGTAACTTTATTATTGGCATCTTCAAACCTCACAATGCCATTGTTCGCTATACAGCAGTAGCTTGGTGGGGTTGGACTAGCCTGGCTCTGCCCAACTATTGCTCCCAGCTCAGTTTATTTTGGCTGAGATTAGTCTAGAAACGCTGTTAACGCTAGTGTTTTCACAGCCACCCTGCTGGCGGCCCAATCAGGGTGGATTAGTGAGATGACGTAGAAGTCAAGCTCCTTTATAAATGGTGGTAGAGCTAGATGAGGCGATATAAACAAATGTAGCAACGCAGATTGTTTCAGGGCTGTCCAATAGTTTCAAAATGAACCAGGCGTCTATGCCAAGTAGGAGGAAACACTTCCCAATGGAGCGTGAATATGATCTGGTTTCACCAGGATAGGATGGGACCACAGTGCTTTGTTAAGGCCAGTCATTTTTGAAGAGATTAGCAAGAAGTAAATGTGTATTTTAAAATATTTTGATTGCCCATGATTCATTTCCAGATTGTACATTGCAGGGATGCACGGATTACATTTTTATTGGCCATTTCCAAGTTTGGAATTGTCAAAAAATGCCTGACCTGCCACTTGGCTGCTATGTTCTAAAGTCATCACAATTTATTTGATAGTTCTTGGTCAATAAGGTATTTATTTTTTAATGACTCATTAAGCGTCACCAGGGTTTGCATTTGTCAAGTTTTTTTAAACATTTACAAGGCAGCATCTACTGTATTTTAACTTAAATAACCTATATAGTTTTAAGGATTGATACAGATGGCATGTTTTAATTCCATTGACAAGACCAAGCTACTCTTTGATGCACATGCCAAAACTTTTGCTGTGTTGCAATTAATGCCTATTGATGGTCAAACTTAATATGTATCTAATATAAAACCATAATTTTTATATAACTCTTTACATGTCTTGCAATCTGTTCGTTTATTGTCTTCCACGGACAGACATGTGACACTGAATAAATACCACATCCCAGTGTTTCAGCCCAGTATAGACTATGACACCTAGCTACATTCGTACTGAACGTGATAAGAAATCAGTGATTTACTGACATTAACCTGAAGTCAGTGCATTGCATGCATGCATTTAAATGTGATCACTACATAACATAACAGGCTACATTTGAACTAGTCGGCCAATCACCAGTCAGCACCTATCAAGCTGAAAACCAACCAAGTCCGCCCTCTGTTTAGTTTATATGCATGTTTCTACTAATCTGGGTCGGCTCACCCACAGCGACCCACAAACAGTTCTTCTACAGTGAATTATGTAATTCAGTGTATCAATTTGCTGTTCTTGTAGGACAACTGTGCTAACTAATTCCATCCAGATACAACTGCTTGGAAGGCTTGCAATGCAAGCTGTCAATCAAAGTCCCAAATGAACCATGTCTGTGTGTTCAGCCATGGTGCAGGGAAGCTAATTTCTCAATCTGTCTAATTGGCTTTATGTTATGCTCTCTTGACACTAATCCCTTTTGTCTCCCACTGAGCTATGCTTTCAGGCTCCTGTAGCTCAATTAAAACCAGGAATCAAAGTCTTTGGAGCAGATTTATATTTACCTCCACTGATGAGATGTCTCTTTTTTGTGGAGGTTGACTGAACAAAGCCTGGGAGGGTTTTGATGTGGAGGAATAGACCTGCCTTAACAAGCACTTGTACTGGAACAGTATATCATCAAATAGAGTCATCATGCTAGGAGGGGACAGTCTAATCACTGTGCCGACACACAAATTTCACCACAACATGTCGTAATCTTGGAATTTCTCTACACGCTCCTTCTGGGATTAACATTCAGATGAACTTTCAGTAACTACAACAAAAAAACAAACGTGGTCTGATGCATACATTGCTGGAGTTACCTGAATGAAACCGGTAGTTTCCTCTGCCCAATCCTTCAGCCCCTCAACTCACACCTCTGACTCCCAGTAGAAGAGTAGGCTTTACCCGGACACTCAGTTCCATAACCAGAATAGAGTTAACAAATTATACTGATGGGATAGATTTACAGTATTTGTCCTATACTGTCTCTGTTTCTTCTGATCCGATCTTCTGATCTGATCTTCCATGTTGAAGGGAGCTTCTCCAGTAAACACACAAACACACACGGAATACTTCAGATGGATTCTCTTTAAATATGAAATATGACAACATATTTTGTGATATTTCTATCGTCCTAGGGGTTCTATTCCCTGTGTAGAGCAGAGCAAGATGACAGCTCAGTGGATTAAGCAAATTGATGAATCAACCAATGACTCCAATTGGGTTTAGCGGTCTTGCACAGTGAATGAGCAGGATTGAACCCACGCCTGGTTTATTGTACAGAGAGAGATTAGATCGTCTGGGCACTTACTGACTTGTCATCTGGGGCTCGTTATTCATCCTCTCCCACCACCGCTCGGTGTTTAAGACAATAAACCTAAAGGGATATTTACTTTAATGAGTTATTGAGTAATGGTGACATTTTACTATACGTTATTGTTTAACATACTTTTATATGAATTGTTTGTTTTCTTGCTCCATATGAAAACAGAGAGGATACTGAAGGCAGTAAATCTTGCAATAATTTAAACATTTGAAAGTAATCGCACAATATTCTCGTAATATGACATAACGATTACATAGGTTTGAGGAACTATTTTGTAATTATGAGAAAAGGTGTCGTAAATCTACGAAAATACATTATTATAAGAAAAGATCTTTAATACACTGAGCCAACAAACAGCAGCTTATATACCTCTACTTGGCCAGTGATGTATCATGTAAAGGGGGTTTATGCTGGCATTCTACATATGTCGCTAAAGGGCCTGTCTATAATCAGAAGGGAGAGGAGGTGTTAATGCATAGCCTACTTGCACAGGGCTGGGCCAACGATGCTTATTACTTTATTATCTGTTTAAAGCATACTGAATTAACAGTTGTAATAACAATGCAGGTGTTAAAAATTAATGAACAATGCAGTATTGCCTATTATGCATGTTATTGGCTAAGAAGAGAGATATGTCTAAATCGGTGTGTGTGCTACACACACTCCCGAAAAGAAACGGGAGAAGACCTGTTTGTGTGTATGTAAAAACTCTCATAATTAAGAGATCATTTGTCAACTTTATGAGCTCTTTTCTAATAATATGAAATATTTTCTCTGATTTGAGATTTCTTTCTCCAAATTACATGATTAAGTCAAGAAAATGGTCAGAATTTCTTCTTTTTCAAATAAATGCAGCAAATGTTACTGGCCTGTTCGTAAGGAATGCAGACACGTGAACACGTGATTTGTTCTTGTCTGCCTTATTGAACAAGCAGTTGCTAAACAGACATTTTGAAATGAATAAGAGAAATATTGCAAGAATTAGCATACATCTTGTACTAAATAATGTTACACTTGACCTAATAAGATACGACCTGGTCATAGTGCAAATATAAAGACATTGAGGAATGTAGCAGCTTTGAAGAGATTTTCTTGACCCTGTCCCTCAAGTGCCCCTTGAGCAACATTGACCATAAGCCTTCTTCAGGGTTGATGCTTACATCATCCTTGACCTCAGCAAAGTTTGCATTTGTGTCTAATTTGCAAATCATTCCAGTTCCTAGTTGCCTACAGTACATTCTCACCATTGTGACATGCTTCTGGGGGGTTTCTAGATAAGACTGGTGATTATAAAAATAATCACTTTTAAAATATTGTTCTTTCATCGATTCATTAATTGTTAATTTAACTAAGAATGTATTTCAGATGTGTTTGTTATAAAGTCAGATGTTTTGGATGTGCTTCAATAATGTGACCTGCTAATGGGTTCACTACTTGAAACCAGTTTCTGCTGCAGGCAAGCTTACTGATGTCTTGTCACTTATCAAAAACAAACCTTAAATTGTGATTATCTTAAAAACAACAAGAGTTGGACCACAGCCCTCTTAGTTTCAGGATTTACATTGTGCTACAATTATCGCTAAATTAGATTATGTAGGTCGATTCTTCGGATATTGGCTGGCATAGCAACATTTAAGTCAAACTGTTGACTTAAATGTACAGATTGAGGCATCTTGGCCCAAACACACTGTTCTAACATTTTGTATTTCATCATTTGACTTTTATAAAGATTGACATGACACATTTGCTGTGTAAAGGACAGGAAACAAGTAGCATGTTAGATATACATTTTCATTTAAGATCTGGATTTGAAAGACTGCATTAATTTATTAAAATATTATACATTTTTATCTTTATTACCATTTCTTTGTAATGTTCCCTTGTTTATTTGGCATTGTCCTGCCAGGCCAGTGAAGGAGGGCTTTAATAAGAGTTTCCCAGCACAGTGACCTTTATCTACAGCAGCAGTCTGTCGGTATTTATGTTGTATCGTCTCACCAACCCCACAGCTGGCTGACACATGGCAACCAAGCCACAGCTGCAAGCCGGTCTTCATCACACACACGCACGCACGCACGCACGCACGCACGCACACGCACACACACACACAAAGAGAAGTACACATATTTTATTCGAACAGCACTTTCACACCCACTTTTTCTCAGGTTGATACACACACACAAACTCTTGTTTGATGGAGAATAGGAGAAAGTATATCAGTAGTGGCTGAACGCAGTATACATTTTATAAACTTTCCTTAAACCATTCAATTATTTTTTGACTAGTAATAATATTAATAATAGTACTTCTAATAATAAATAATAGTATATGTATGAATTAATTAATTACTACTTTCTATTTCTATCCCCCTTATATTCACCCGGCCTTTTCTTACTTTTCCTCCATATAGCCTATGCGTAGGCCTACAGTGATCTGTAACAACAACAACAATGTCGTCAAACGTAGTCAGTAAAATGATCCATCCAGCGGAATACACTACACTGCCATCACATACAACAGGTAGCAAATTGCTACTAATTGGAGCCTAACAGATGGCGTATTACATGTAATGTTCAAATATATTTATATCTTATAGTCTGTTTGAAACTTTTTACCCCCTTTATTATTAATCACGATGTTGAGGAGGCATTGTGATGTCTGTCAGTCATTAGCGATGGACGATGGCATCGTCTATTGACCCAACCCTAGCACCAATCTTCGGTGCTGAAAAGTTCCAAAATCAGCAGTTCTTCGATATACAATAGCTAAAAACAGAAAGTTCTTTTGGTAAGTTTTTCAACAAATTTCTCTATAAGTTTAACGTTTGACTTTGTAATTGAGTTACATAGTTGCATGTTGCATTGTGCAGTAGGTTATTTTCTATATAACTTTTTAGTTTAACTTAAGCCATGCATATATCTCATTATAATGGATAGGGGGGAGTTACAGGTGCAGTCAGGGCTTCCTATGTCAGACGTGTTTCAGCAAGCCGTTTAGATTTGGCTCCCCGGATACATCACAAAGGGATATCATTTGAATTATATATCAATACCCATGGCTTGTTGAGAACTACCTTTGCGACCATTAACTAGCCTACTATATTTCTTGAAACTGTGGACCTGCTAGCGTTAAGAAGCTAAGCAAAAATATGATGTTCCTACACAGTCTGGAAAATAAGAAAAGACGTGGCATGATTACACAACACAATGCAGCCGTGGCAATGCCTGTCCAATGTGGGGGGCGGGGCTTCTGAGGGATCTCTGATATGTTAGCAGAGATGTGTATTTGTTTGGATGTTGAGTTCAAATAACAATCCTTCTCCAGCATTGTCTATTATACCTTTGAAGATATCAATGGAATCATCTGTGGGATCATGTGGAAAAGGGTAATCATATCTCTCTTGGATAAGTTATTTTACATGTATTACATGTATTACAGTTCTATGTATAAAGTAAATAAGTGTAATAATAAATAATGTCTGTCTGGACTCAAGTCCTCCATGAGTAATATCTAGTTACATATCTAAACAGAGAAAAACTACTTCATGAAATATAAACGTACTTGACCACAGTATCTGTACATACACATCCATAATCACGCACACACATAGTCACTGCATTAACATCTGAAACACCCTCTTTTCTAGTCTTGTTAAGGCCCGCCCTGCACGCACCTTGGTGCTTGTCATCAACAGTGGGAACACCTTGGTTGGCTAACATGAGTCACATGACTACCCTGTGATGATTACATCAAGCTATTGGTGTTTCTCAATGTCAAGGAAGGATCCTTAGCGGCTGGATTTCAAGGATGCCACGTCATCAAATCTCGACAAAGTACCGTTCCAATGTCTAGGATGCATTAGAATTCTACCAAGGACTGTCCTTCGATAAGACGATTTTGAAGGATGCTTGTGTGCATCCTTCGCGGTCTAAAAATATCCACAATCCTGTGCGAACGTCAGAAGAGGAGATATTTAAAAATGGCACAAAACGAAACTAACAATAAAACAGCATGATCCATTCTTTTTTAAACTGTCATTTAAAAACGAAAAGCGCAGTTTAATTAAGCATAATGATTTTGAAGGTGTGAATTCATGTGAGTGACGTAATTTTGCACACTAGCTAGGCCGTTCCATTACGTGTTCTTCGAATGTCTTTCCTAGCCTCGGAAGGACCCGACTAGGAAGGCACTTGGATGGATCCGTCCTACCAAGGAAGCATCCTTGACATTGAGAAACACCCAGAGTCTCTAGAACCTTCATTCAGGGTTCAGGGCATTGTTTTTGTTCATCTGATTATCTACAGCTCTGCCCCACCTCCTTTATAGCCGGACACATTCAACTAGATAATTCTATTTAACCACCTAACTTAACGACAGAAAGTATAGCACGTCAGCAATACAACACTCATTACAGAGGCGGTTTATAATAAAACATTTATTAAAAAGCAAAATGAAAAGCAAATATAGGCTACTTATAACCTATAAAACAACACTATTTGCTGTCAAGATAAAAAGTACATTATAGACAAAATGAAGAACCACAACAAACCAGCTCCATCTCAGAGAAGCACATTATTTCTGAGACAGACAATACTCTGTCCTAAACTCAGCTAAAATGAGCAATATATACTGTCAGGGCCAGTTATCATACAGAATGTGAATGTTTTGGCAGACTCATCCCTCTCGGTGTACAGTATATTGTGGTTATTATTATGGTTGTTTTACTTGATTCCTAGAAGTGATTCTCAGATGTTTTATCAATACAAGTCCAGGATCGCTAGCAGGTATATAGAGTCACCTTTAGGCTGCCTTAGTTCAGCACTAAACCATGCTAGGACAAAAAATATGCCTCCTGTGGAAACGTGAGGCAGCAAAGTGAGATTTTGTCAGAACAGGAAAAGTGGGACAGAAATACTTCAAAGCTGTTGACTTTCAAAAGGCAAATCTCCTTTGAACAAGTTCATCTTTCCTTCATCTACAGGATAAGATTGTTTATGTTCTAGTTAGGGTTAAATTTTCTGAGAGAGGTTCTTTGTTGTTTTTTAATGTGGTTCTCTTGAAATTAGAAGCCAAGAGCATCTTTGCTCTCTTCTGTATCAGAGCCAAAGATAGCGACTCTTCCCATTCAAAGGAACTGAAGCTAGTCTTGAAGCCTTGAAGTGTTGAGTTCAGATGACAACTGCTTGGTGTGTAAAAGGTTTCAGACCAGGACAATCTTACAAACATCTAGTTTCTTAATGTAAAGACACCCTTATTAAACGCGACATAAAGATCATGTTAACAGGTGTACTGTATATACTTAGACGGCAAGCACAGTACTGTAAGATATTTTTGGATATGAACATACTGTATTATTGGATTCTATTGTCAAACTCCTGTTTGGTACTATTCTGTTTGTAATGCTTTTTCTATTGTACTGAATAAGGTCCATAAATCATGCATCAGTACTATTTTGTCATTGATACAATAGGTGCCAATTGAGCATAATATGACACTGAATCACTTCTCTTTTTGAAAATCCTATTGAGGGATTTAAATTGTCAATGGGCCTGTTCAAAGATACTTGTTCTAATGACTTGTTCTACAGTCCATGTCTCAACAACTGGCACAAAACAAACTTCCCAAGAAAAAATATAAAGTTATTAAACATATAAACACTAATATATGCCAACATTATGTATAAAATACGTATATGTACACACATACATACACACACACAGAGCAGACAGCGACAGTTGAAGTGTTCCTCTGTGTTTTCATAGTTTTCCAGATGACTTCATTATTCCAGCCAACTAAGTTTGGAAGATAGTTAATTTTAAGGTATATTTTAAATACTTAGCCAAGCAATGATATTGATTTAACAAATCATAACGTTCAATTGATAACCATAGAAAAACATTGTTTACATGATTCTGACAATAATATAGTTTATCGCAATTATTTCTGGGACAATACATCGCACAACTAAAACATTGTGACGGTCCTACTACGTATAAATCAAGAATCTTACAAATGCATAATCTTTCTAGAATATGAGCTATGGCTGAGAGTAATTCCTGCATATGTTAATTGTTATATTTATAGTCTGTTAAGGTAGGCCTACAGTATTTACCTATTTAGAACAGCCTTTATACAAATTGTATTTTAATATCTTATTCACACTTTCATATAGTATATATTGATAAAACATGTTTTTCCAAAGTTGGCATCCTAGGATTCCTGGTGATTGCATTAGTGTTGCCGTGACAGTCTCAGAGGCATGAGTCTGTTGCAAGACCTCTGAGACTCAACCAGGTTTCACAGGTAAAGCCAACATATTACTTGAGAGGATGTTAAAGGTATGGTTTGCCATAGATCCTTTTCACATTTCTGTTTTTGTCGCACCGGAAATAGTCATAGAACCGTAGCCGTGGCAAAAGATTGTACTATTACAGAGTGGCCTGTTTTATAAAAATGAACAGCCCTACCTTGCTTTCCACCAAAATTCCAAAAATTGTGACATCAGAAAGTTATGGGTAGTCAAGATCAGACTTTGGTCCTACCGGTATTTTTTTAAATGATAACAGGCAGCACCCTTTGTCGGTGAAAATGTTCAGGCTCCCAACCATCACTGGCAAATTAAATTGCAAGCAAAAAAACTGCCACGGCAGTCTGTTAAAATCATTTGTCACATTCATTATTAAAAAGGTATTTTTGGATTATGCACTAATAGAACCTCAAGTTTACGAGGCTCCTCTCATTTACTTAAAGTACAGTACCGTGCTAACAGCTTAGCACTTACTAGCTCTCACTACCGTACGGTACCTGCTGGCCGTGTACGTACGTTAAACACTCAAAAACATTAACGTTATTTTAATTGGCATACAAGATAATTATAGTATTAACTAAAATATTGTATTATACTTATTAATAATATTAGTATTATACTTTACAATGGATTGACAGTCATAATGTAACATAGTAGCTTAACAAAGTACCTTCCTTCATCGCATTTTTTCATGAAATATCTTATATTCTGGTTTTTGAATCCAGCGTTGCCCTCAGTCAACAAAAAAGATCATAGTTCTGGGGTGGCATACTGCAAAACACTTCTTAAATAAATAAAGAAAATGCATTAAAAAAAGAATCAAAATCACGATTAATTGAACATTGTACCTCTATTACGATTTTTTTTTTGCCTTTGTTTTGCTTTTGTTTGAGTTCTGCTCCATGCGGTAGTATTAACAGCAGCTTTTGTAAAAGCTTGCTATTTGTAAAAGCATGATACTTAAGTGTTGCTAGCAATGGGCTAAAACATTATATAATGAAAGATACATGGAGTCATAATAATTAGCTTAAATAAAAATATATTGACAGGCAAAAGTTGACTTACCCTGCTGTATTATCCTGTAGTAGGAAGCCTATGTTTATCATTCACGTATGCATTTGGAATTGGTGAGCATTTTCTTTTCTCTACTCCTCCAACTAATTGTTGATATTTTTGTTTGTATTATTCCAAAAATGCTATTTCGTAAATGATCTCATTGAAAGAGACATCGCTATAGCTTAGAAGTTACTTTGAATGGAGGCAACGCTGCTGAAGTTCTATTTGCTTCAAACTTGGAAGGAAGAAGGATATATCTGGAAAGCTGTAAAAGGCCTATGAGGGGCAGATATATTAACAGTAGATGTTAGAAAGCCTAACTTGCTATGTAATAAATTCATCAAGTTGTCTCTCACGCATTATGAGTCTGGTCTACTCTGATAAAGGTTTATGTGACACCACCTGAGCTGCCGTGTTACGAGCCATTGACGTGAAGTGTAGTTTTGATTTACATCTGTCGTGGTTGATACCAATGGAAATAACAGCAGCGTTTCTCAGTAGATGCTGCTCGGTTATTGATGTGCCTGGGATTGTCACAAGTGTCCGTGTCCGGTCCCGACAAATAGGCTTATCTGTAAAACACGTGTCCTCCTATTTATGTTGCGCTTGATTAAACAGGATTTTTAAAAATCGAAAAGAAACGACATAGGAACATTAAATCAATTGGATGTTCTGAACTTTGGTTTTGATTACTTTTCGGTTTATCGTACCGCCCTATAATGCCTGCTGTGTTTTAACCTTCTATGACCATTTCCAGTGCGACATATTCTGGGTCTATTCTAACCCAAAACACCTTTTATCACTTTTTTTATAGTTTAATATCTCTTCACAGTCTGCTTGCTGTTTGTTCTGTGTGCGCACTGAAAAGAGAATAGCCATGTCTCTGGGAACACAAAGAAAGTATCCTACGGCAGTGTGTGTTCGATATGGAGGGTGTTTCTTCTGAGGGACTATTGAAGGGACAGGTGTTTTTCAACCATCTTTCTTCAGCATCACTTACTCCACTTTTAAGAAGAAGCACTTAAGTTGTAAAATACCAGTATTGCTTATAATTTATACTGTTTATACTAAATAGCTTTAGCTAGGAACCAATAACTTGATCACAAGACTATACTGCTCATTTAGCTTTGCATTTTGTCCATTTAGTCAGCAGTAAATCACTTTTCACATTATAAAGCCACACTTTCCCAGTCATGGATGTAAACAAATGGGTCACCTAGGTGTTTTGCAGCCCAGTAACGCTAGGCAAATACATGTTTGCAAGTACATGCATAGCAAGTAGCTGCAGTATGCTAGTGTGCTAATGACAGACCTCTGAACAAAAACATGTCATTATGCTACACAGCGCTGGCTGTCTCTCTGGGAGGATATTAAATGTAACCTTATTCCTGATTGGGTTAGTTTATCCTGCCCACAAAATGATTGTGATGATGATTGTACTGCAGGTAGAATGCCTTTTCCTGTTGACAGCCCATAGAAAATAGCCTCTGAAATGAATATGAATATCTCTCACAAGTTTAAAGCTACATTATGAAATGTACTGTCATGGGGCTTGTTATTTTGAGTGACATCATCACAGGGCAGGAACATGGACTCTCGGAGGTCCAGTCGGTACAGAAGTCACTAATGTGAATGCTTGTATGACGTCATGAGCACAACACCCAGTGTTTTCTGCAATTAGTTTGTGCATGTTTTTAGACCACTTTTATCTGCACAGTTTAAAACCTGCCTGTTTCAGATTTTTCCCTTTCACTGTTTCTTGTTTGGAACAAACCTGTTATTATTTCTTGACAACACAGTTCCAAACCATAAACATTCCTGCTTTCTCCCAAGTCAGCAGCAACATTCACATGGGAACACCCCACAGCTGTTGTCCAGAACCTACATTTGACATCCTGTTTGCATAATCCAGCGAGCAGCGATGTATACAACACCTCCGACACTAGACGCACACGTCAGGATCACACATTTTAGGATTGTTTTTACAGTTATTTGCTTGTTATTCTTTTATTGATGGTAGACATATAAAATACTTTAGCATGGCTGTTTTATAAACAACATCCACAACCAAACGTTCTGTCAACAGAGGTCAGTGCTATCAATAATTGAAGAATAATACAACAGGAGTGCTTACCTTCACAGGGTCGTACGGTTTATGTCTCATGTGCTAACATGATATGAGACCTGATAACTGAGTTCCTACCAGACCCCCACCCATCCCTGAAACCAGACTACAAACGGATGTGACCCCTGACTCCTTGTCGTGTTAATAATTGAAACATGCCAGGTGTTAGAAGTGGTTGATGACCATGGTGCTCTTGTGTGTGTCATAGATCAGTCCTCAAATACATTAATACAATTTCAAAGCAAGTAAAAGGACCCATTCCATGAAACCAAGTATTTCTAGTTGTTTTTGGAATTAGCAATGTCGATGTGACACGGAGAAGTAGTAAGCCTTTCAAAGTGAACTGTTAGCTTCGTGTTCTGTATTGGCTAAAAAAGGGAGAGAGGAAGGGAAACAGGCGAATGAGAGAGAAGTGTGTATGTTGCGTAGATTACTGCAGTTTGTTTGGTAACGCCAATATGAGAATATGTCCAGCTACGTATTATACAAGGCAAAGAACTGATGTTGGTTTCCAGTACACAAACGGTAAGTAAAAGTTTAATGTTAAACATTTGCAGATGACCAAATCTGTAAATTTAAACATTGCTCATTGATAAAGACGCACTTGCGTGTCATACCGAAAATGACACGCAATGGCCTAATGCTTTAATGTGGGTCAGTGATCGGTCATATCATACAAAACATTTAACGTTATGTCCGTGATAATAACAAAGATAGAATATGTCTTTGTTTAACTTTAACGTTTCTCATTTAACCGAATATCACTTTGTGTTGTTGCTAGCAGCTAGCAACTAGCCACCTATCTATCATAACCCTGTACCATAGTGGCAAGAACTGCTGCGGTTTCGTGCTATGTAACCCTTCATTCATTAATTAATACGTGCTTATGGGTACATGGCTGTTTAGCGGGCAAAGATGTTGTGCTATGGTGTAATTTAACCTTCATTCATGAAATAATGTGCTTAGTATATAAATGGCTGGTTATCAAAATGTAACACCCCTGTTCCTTCACAGGGCTGTGTGACCAAGCTGCTGCTGTGTTTATGTGGTTAACATGAACAACAACAAACTATATTCTGCCCTACCGTATCCTTTACTGTAGTCTGGACGGCGAGGTGGAATTAATGCGCAATATTAACACCTTGAAAACACTGCTGAAAATAAACCATATGTGGTTCAAAACCCATAAAACTATGTTCAAAACGTTTGAACACTAGCAATAAAACAGTCGTAGCCTCACGTCAACACAGCCCCGAGTGCAGCACCATAGTCCGCACTCTTTCTCAGCTAGTATGGGCGTCTCTTCACTTGTGTGAAGTACTACCCTGCAGTGCACTGTTACTATCTAAAAGTCCTATCTGGCTCTAAAAATACCTGACCACAGAACCTTCCCACGTGCTGAAGTCATCTTTGGTTAAATAAATGGTGGGGGCACCATGTGAGATCCTGCCTTGCTGGTCTTGCAGTGGCTTGAAGTTGATCTGGAATCCCTTTTTTTGCATATTGTAATTAATATCTTATGAATTCTGACTGTCTCTGACATTATATTAATTTAAATATAATAATGTACATATAACATCAGCCTTCAGACATTACTGGCAGCAGCAGCATCAATAATTACAGTTTATGAACATAGGTTTCTTCGGGGAGGTTTTGCTCATCCAAGTGTTTAATGTTGGGGCTGTTTATATCCTGTTAAATGTGGTCTTGTGAATCCATTTGAGACTGCAACTGGGATAAAGGACTCTACAGATAAACTAGACTCTCTACATTCTTACAATGACACGGTCAAAACGTTCACAACCTCGGAAATACTTCATTCATTTTCATATGTGATGCATTTATCTGCAGATAGTATGCATCGACTCAGTGAATACACAGCTGTTTAGAATGGTTTTCAAGTTGGGGTGGCTGTAAATATAGTTTACATTTTAATTATTATAATATTATAATAAGATAAAAGTATAAAAAAAAGATAAAACCTAATTTTTTACTGTTTTCTAGACAGAAACTGAGATGAATGTGAAACATGTTCCCAGTCAACAGAGATGTGACTCTACTGTTGTTTTTGCTATGAGTCTCAAGCCTGTAGCATCAGTAGAACATGTGAAAGCAATTACTGACACATCAGTTGATGTGTGTGTGCGCGTGCGTGTGTGTGTGGTATTTGTGGATGCTTGTATGTTAAGCTTAATTTTTTTGTTCTAATGAACTGTGTGTGCCTGCATGTTTGTGTGTGCATACGGTATGTCATGCCTGTGTAATGTGAGTCTCTATCTCCTACAGTATGTGCCTGTGTGTGTATGATGTGCATCAGTGCATGTGTGTTTATGTGAGTGCATACAATCCTCTATTTCGCCATCATTGTTGGCCCAAAAACATAATCTCCTCCACCAACCACTATCCCCTAACTTCCATTTTCCCACAGTGCACTACTTCCTATACATTCACAAGTCAAACATTGGGTTATCTAGTGAAGATAAATGTTTTGTGAGAACGCAAATACATTCCGAGTTCACTGGCTCGCTTCCCCCTCACTCATGTTTATATGTTGCCTTGCTGTGGGGAAAAAGGTTTCTGTGAAAGATTAAAACATACATTAGAAAGCAGTCCTTTAATGTAATCGTTAAGAGAAAAAGGAAAGCGTGCATAAAAACTTCAGTTTGCCCGAGAGACTGCAACGTCTACAGTTGTACCACATATGGTTTTATTTAACACTGGTCAAGTTAACAGCAAACACTGATGTTAATTTTTCCTTCAGAGCAGCTGGAATGTGGCTGTTACAACCCTGTTGCATGGAGGGTTGGTAATTACACTCTGATTGGACCCTGTTGTTCAGATGAAAGCCACATCAAGGCTCGAATGCCTCACAGATTGGCTTCTGGTCCCAGAAAATAAATTTTTTGTAGTAATTGTGAAGTGTTTCACGTGTTTTGTGCCTATGTTTGTTTTTGCTGTCTTACTGCTTGGCTAACCTAATTTGAGCCTTTCATTTCATGCAATTAAGTAACCATTGCATATTAAGACTTGCGGTTTAATTAGAAATATTTTAGATTCTGTGTCAAAATGTCAATGTTCTAGTTCTTCAGCAGTAAGTCTCTTCAGCAAATAATAATATATTGGATGACAAAATGAGTCAGGTATTCTAATGTTATAAATCTTATTACGGTCTTCAAAATCTTTTAGCAGACTTGGAGTGGATAGATAAAAAGTAAAAATTTGTATAATATTTGTATTCTTGCTGTGTGTGTATGTGTTACTGTAACAGGAAAGTTGATGTGGGTTTTGTGGGAGTCGCTGCACCAAAGCTTTACCAGCATGTCATTAACTATTTAAGTTTAGCTGGTATCATACAATCCTAGCCACATCATGCACACTGCATGATGTGGCATACAATTGTATGTGAGTGTGTTTCTGTCTAATCCTGTGTGAGTTTGTAGACCATGCTTATGCATGTGGGTGCATAATGTGATGCAAGATCATGTGTACCATTTCTTGTAAATTTGTGGTTACACAAGTACAAATGTCTGTATTTGTTAGATTGTATGTATGTGAATGTGCTTTGGTTATGTGTGTCTCAAATATGGTCCATGCTTTGTAGATATTAAAGGACCCATTTCAGACCTGACTGGTCAATAGCTAATAATTCCCCCAGTGGTGCTGCCTAGCTACTTTCTGTGTTCAATCTGGGAACTTCTGATTGTCTCTCTTCAATGGCATGCGCTGTGATTGGTCTGGGGCACATACAAAGGTTCATGGTCAAATTGTTTTGAATTCTTCCTCCTGCGTGGCAGTTCACAGCCATGAGCATACCTTGTGTCATTTGTGTCTCACTCACATCCTTCTTGTACTTGTACATATTGTATAATTGTTTGTCACAATTATACAGTATGTTGTGGTTCTCTACACTATCAGTATCTATTTATTTATTTGAGCTCTTTCAGTTGTGCATTTATTAAAACGTGCTCATACAGTATGCAAGAGGGAATATGAACCCCCCTTTGGACACATTCTTTAGATATGAAAAGCACCCTAAATAAGGGATGATATTTATCCTGGGACAGCTGCGGAGTGAATGTGTAAAATGTATACATTATGTGGCTCCCTTGTGAGCAATAGCATGTAAAGTATATTGTTTCATTACAGAAGTGAATTACAACCTGACACCTTTTCAGGCTGACACAGAAGAAAGACGTCAGCCATATTTAGTAGTCAGAAAGATTAAGTGAATCTTTAAGCTGCTTTATCAGAGACCTTGCAATGTGTGTCATTTCTGCCTTCTTGCCTTTGCCATTGGCTGGAACTTAAATTCAAAACCACAACCACGTACACACGTCTACCGCTTACCTGTGTCATAAACAATGTTTCCTCAGAGTTAAATATTAATATGCAATTCTGCCTGGTCTTATCTCGTAGTGCCAAAGCAAAACAAGGTTCCAGATACCCTTTGCGTATAGAACATAAAGCCACAGAGCTATATTGTTTCACAGTTGGTTACAGTTGGTTTTTAAAATGAAAGCCAGTTGATTTTAATGGTCTTAAATTCGTACTGTACCATCTTATTTTAAAGTATTTATTTTTTAGATTTAAGGCTCATATTTTTATTTTTTACTGCTTGCTTTTACTGAATTTAACATGGAATATATTGTAATCGTATTATTGAGAAGTGCTCAGTTGTTTACTATTATTATTAATATAATGTTAATCTGGTTAAAATGATTTAGCCTTTCTTAATGAGAATGAAAATAATGTTGACGGTTGTCAACTGGCTGCTGGCATTGTCCTGGCCTTGTGTTTGAGTGACAACATGATAAAGATGGCGGAGAGCTTGTGTAAACACACAGCAGATAATCTGTTCCACACCAACGGTTGTGAGAACCTGCTGTTTAGTTGGCGAAAATAACCTTTGACCGCTAAAGGTTTGGTGGATATATTTTATGTTTAAAAGCTCCAGTAAGGAGTTTTCACCCAAAAAACAATAGTTTGTCCAGTGACCCACCCCTATTGGTGTAGACCTTAAGTCGACAATGTAGTATAATATTACTCATAACGTACCAAGGCAACACTTAGAATCTCTATCTGACATGAATGCACATGGTTTATAACGGGGTTCCCCAATTCTGGTCCTAGAGGGCCCCTGCTCCAACACACATTATTCAAATGAATGGGTCCTTATAACGATTCATTTGAATCAGGTGTGTTGGAGCAGAGAGACATTTAAAACATGCAGGACAGCGGCCCTCCAAGACCAAGATTAGGAAACACTGGTTTATAAGATTTCAAATGATATACATGCCTATCGATTATATACTGTGTATATATACCTCAAGATCTAAAACTTAACTTATGCTAGTTCTAAGTTATAGGAGCTGGTTGTGTTATATAACGTTCAGATAACAGCAGCATGTTGGTCGAGTCACAGTTGCAGCCCAAAACAGAGAACTCTCTCTCATTGACAGTGCTGTGTCTGTCTGGACAGCAGTAGCTACAGACAACAGGGTGTTTGTTAGCAGAGGAAGTCCCATCTCTCATCAGGACAGCTGCTCATTCCAAACCCTGCCGAGTCCCAACAAACCTCTCCTGCACTATTAATCTATCACAATATCCTGTCTTCCCTCTATCAGTCCTACTCCCAGTGGTTCCCAAGTGCTTTGACCAGTGATCCAGATGTGGGTGATGATTTTAATTAGAGATAATGTAACGTACACATCCACACAATGATGATACTTCTCGCAAGCTCTCGTGGGGCTTCCTGACCCCTAGAGTGCGACCAGCGGCCGTTTCTAACCCTGGCAATCCCGTAGTGGAGCGTGGGCCTCACATGCCGACAGAGGAGAGAATGTTCTGGGTGAAACGGCAGGCAGACGCAGGGTCACTGTCTTGGGTGTTGTGTTTTGGTTCTGGTGTCAGGCTGGGGTTACATATAGATTCTTAGAGGAGGTCTGTCTCCAAGCTTTGTGCTATTGCTATGTTACACACACACTGTATCTTTACACTGAACATCAGTGATCACTCTGGCATGACTAGTGTTCTAAATTGAAACCGGTCAAATATCAAATGTTGATTTATTTATTTCTACACAGGTTCAGTGTACAAATCTAAATGTGAAACATCTACTGCCTATCTCCCAGGGTTTCCACCTGGACATTCTGTTGGTGGACCCTTCATGTGTGCATTCAGTGGAGTGGGTTTCAGGGAGAAGACCCCCTGCCTGGGCAGAGAGCCAGCATGCATGTGCTGTGCCTGCAGCTGACCAGTGTATGAGAGGAGGATTAAGGCAGTGGAAGGGGACACGGTGGGTCCCCACCTCTGTCTCTGTCCTGGGGCGGGAGGGAGGAGGGGGTGGGGGGGCTGAAGGCCAGCCGGCACACGCTGGCCACAAAGAGCTCTGGTGGAGGGTAAAAGGGATCGTGTGTTGGAATAGTGGGACGTAACGGCCTGTTGTTTGGTGGTTAAAGGGCCCTGAAAGTGTGCCTACAGCCCCTCATCCTGCCTGAATATGCCCCTACCCCCCTCTCAACCAACACACACACACGCTCGCGCACGTACGCATGCACGCATGCACCGGCTTAACCTCTTACCAGTGTGGAATTATATGGCGAGGTCATGCACATCAGGAATGTCCAAATGGACTCGGCCGGCAAACAACATGGTAGCCCTGGTGATATCAGAAAGCTTGTGTGTGTCTGTGTGTTGTCTAGTTTGATGTGTGATGTAGTGATGTAGTAGCTATATGAAAAAACTAAACATTCATTTAGAATCCAAGAGATCCATACAGTCAATGACATCTCATCACATTAGAAAGTAAGGTTTTTATGTGCTTAATAAATTATGATGTTTCCATGTGGATTATACTTAAATTTGCATACAGGAAATATCTCAGGAATTACCCTTAGTGGACATTAAAGTACATATTGCAGGTTTAACAATGGGATTTACATTTTTTTTAAATTTTAAATGCAGTAATTTAATTTAGCCAATGAATATAAGGGATTTTTTCAGATAATGTATGTGAATTGGAATGTTGCTGAAAGCAGTGTGTGTGTAATAGATGTCTGCATGTGTGTGTATAAGGAATTCTGGGATAAGAACAGGATTTTCGGTTGAGTTTTAGCTGAGGCTCAGATTTATTTTCCCCAGGTGAATCACGCTGAGCGCGCGCACACCTACACACGTCCATGTACTGCTGACATGCTAGACTTTAGACTTAGGTGTGTGTGTGTTTAGATGGTGGGTAAAATCATGCTGACTGCTGGAATTACAGATCAGAATTGTGTCAAAGGTCAAATATACTGGGCACATAGAGGGCACAGAGCCATTCAGCTGTCTGCATTATAGCTGTGCTTGTTTTCACATTTAGCATTAGCTGTGTCATGCTAACGAACACAGTTGGTGGTGATGAGCTAACATGTCAATCAGACCTTGTATTTCTGATGTCATAGGGTTGAATTCCATAATGATGTGTTATCAGGTGTTTAATGAAATTATATAAATCATAATCACACTACCTTTTGCATACATGCACTGGAACAAAAATAAGAAAATATAATTCAGAATGTTGAGATGTCAGATTAGGTTTTGGATTGGTTTATTTTGTATTATTTTAATGTGTGCTCATGGAAAGTAGGATTATGTGTGCTGAGACATTTACATAAGAAGGGCTTTATCTTTACATGTCAACAACAAGAGAGCATCACACAGATGCAGTGCTGATTTAAAAGGAGTTAAAGAAACATTTAAATGAAATAAATGTTAAATAGTAAATAGCAGCTTTGTATACTTTGAGTAGACTTTATATAACAGGCATACAAGCCTAGAATATCTTACAAACAACTTTGTTCTCTGTTATGTCGAAATGGTCTCTCACAACTTATTTTTGCTTACTTAATTTGACTCAGACTCGGCGAAATATGTCTGGCTTGTTGCACGCGTCAACACAGCCCATGGGTTGAGTGTAGCCTATTTTTCTTTTACCATACAGCAAAATATTTTGGGTTTTTATTAACATACCGGTACTTACCAATGTTTTACCATGAAATGAATCAGTCTCATTGTCGCTTAATTACTATTTACTGTATGAACATCCCTACTTTGTATAATTTCCTATTTCATGGTAATTATTGACATAAACAGCAATTTTAAGACAGACCTACTATTTTAGATTTGGATCTTAATTGTGATAGATTATTTTGCTTCCATATATACTAAATTAAATTTGAAGTTTATATATTATTACATATTGTGAGAGAATCTCTATAAATTGAATTTTATCTGAGTCCAGAATCACTTATCACTTTACACTATTACTATAAGTAATAACTAGTGATGCAAAGAAATAACCCTTCAGGTATTTGACTACATCTTCACAACATACTGTAAGGTGACGGGCTGTGTGTGTGTGTGCCTTTCTTCCTGCAGGGTGCGCGGGTCTGGTTGCATGAGGATGATCAGTACCTGCCCAGCACGGTGTCGTCCTGCGGCGGTGGCGTTGTCGTCTTCGCCACAGACTACGGCCAGGTGAGACCCTCTGCTTCCTGTCTGTGTCTCGGTCTGTCTTTGTCCAACCTGTCTAATGGAAGAGTGCCTGAGCAGTGACCTTTATGGCAGGGGTGTGACCCTTTGATCCATGTGTTGTCACAATAGGAGGTTTAGGCTGCATATAGGTCAGTTGAAAATGTGTTGTTTTCATATGTTATGAATATATTTTAATGCCTTTTCCCATAACCTTTGTGATTTTAAA
>JAODUH010031084.1:0-11216 GCA_027564835.1 Typhlichthys subterraneus
GCCTCTTCATCAGCACTACATCACATAAGAGACTGTCTCTAGTCTCAGCCTCTTCATCAGCACTACGTCACATAAGACTGTGTCTAGTCTCAGCCTCTTCATCAGCACTACACCACATAAGACTGTCTCTAGTCTCTTTTATTAGCACATTTCTCCTTTCACTGGGAGAGGATGGGTCAGATGATTGGTTACAGTCAGTGTAGTGCAGATGTGCACCGCTCACCTGCTCTTTCCATTGTGTGAACAGGAGCCCACGAAGAGATCGACTACTCCGCCAAGCTGAAATTCAGCGACGACGAAGGGGAGGAAGAGGGGGACGAGGAGAGAAGCGAGCTCAAAAACGTTTCAAGGTATGCGCAGTAGCCACTATAATATTGTCTTGTGATCAACTCCATTTGTATAGCATCTTTCAAATAAGTCATGACCGATCCCAAGCCCCGCCCCCCTTAGCTGCTGTAACTACTTTGGACAAAACTGCATTGTAGACTATAACAGGAAAATGGACAGCTGACTGATCCAGAATGGTGGAACGTTTGCTACAGGGTCAATAAATGACAGTGGACTGTAGGTTAAAACACGGGGGAGTTCTTTCGGGTTCAAAACCTTCTCGACTGTTATTGGTGGACGGGTGAAAATGTGCGAGGCTTGGGATTGGTCAATTGCCGCTGAACAGTGCTGTACAGTTAAAAGTTGACATGCACAAAAGTGCTTCACAATGACATGATAAAAACGAGGATAGAAAACCATTAACGTTTTGTGATGTCACAGGGAGCAGCCAAGACCTCAGGACAGCGTCCCCGCGGCCCCTCGCTCTCGAGCCTCGGACAGCGGCGGGGAAACCCACCACACACCCCCATCCAGCTCGGACGACGGGCCGCCGCCACTGCCCTCCAGCAAGGCAGCGTGCGGGGAGGAGGGAGGCAGCGGCTGGGGGGTGCAGGGGTCCTCCAGCTACCAGGTGGGCGGTCGGCTCTCGACTCTTCGGCTGTGGGCAGGGCAGCGTCGTAGACAGTGGTGGTCTATCCGTTTATTTTCTCGATTATATGGTCAAAATTGAAATCACGATAAATGTGATTAATTGCACAGCCCTAAGATAAGCCTCCTTGAAATTAACCTCTTTGTTTTCAAGGGGGTACCAATACGCATTGCAAACGAGTTGGTGGGGCTCATGGGGACAAGAGGCCGTTCAAAAAACATTATCGTGAATAAGAGAAAAAGAAATTGACAGTTCAACAGACATGCTACAATTAAAGAGTTTTAAACACGAGTGAGTGCCTTCATGAAAACAACCACTGTATGGCCGCAGGGAGGCCATGAGCATAGACAAATGTAGAATGGTCGAGCATCGTGTAAACTCGAGTAGCGTCATCCGAATCGTGAGCACGAAATAGGCGTGTGCTCTCGGGGTCTGTGTCTAAAACGCGTGCGCCAGCGTAGCTCATGGCCCTAGCACTTGGCTAACTGTGTGTGTGGCTGCCTGTACGCAGGGGCGCAGGCCAGGACTGGGTAGCCCACGGGAGCAGTCCTCCCCTCCACCGGGGCCTCTCCTCGGACAGGGGCCCTACTGCTATTACCGACAGGTAGATGTCTGTTGATGTCTGGTGCCTCCATAGACCAACGTTATTATTTTACTCATCTGAAGTCCATCTGTATTTATTCAATTTAAATATTCTTTTGTCTTTTGGGCGGTTTGATTTATTTTTTTTCCCCCACCAATTTTTTCACCATTCCTGAATGAGCGTTGTTGGTGCAACACAATGTGTTTCTAGCCTTGTGATACCATCTGGATCTTGGCGAACAGTTTGACTTCACAGTAGGGATGTTCCTAGCGATTAATTTCACCGTCGGTTAATTAAATTTTTTATGTAGACTATTCGATTAGTCTAAAAATACCAAAACGCTCATATTAACATTGTCAGCTTGTGTACAGGTGGAGATCACGTTTTAGCTTTCACTTTCTCCTCATTTAACAAAATAATAATCCGGCCGCTTCATCTTCGGTAGATGAACAGTTACAGTAGCCTACGGCACAACAGTGGCAGCGTGCCAATACAGCTCCGTTATTCACAGGCAGCAGGACGAGAGCCTTGTGAAGCTCTTCATTTTATATTGATTCTGTATGACTATCTGTAAGCTGCATTGGCTGCGCTGAAAATTGTTAGCTAATTAGCTTACCAAAGCTATTTAAGCCTAGCAAAATGCTATTTAGCCTAACTTGAAAACAAAAGTGAACAAACAGTCAGGAACCCGAAGGCCCGATTGTTTACGATATTAAATGCCGTTGTACTGTAAGATAAATCAAAAGCAGAGAGGTTGTGAATCCAGATTCGTTTGGACAATGCATGACGCTGCGCTGCAAATTTCTGCGAGCGGAGCTAGTGGCAACATCAGAGTTTGCCGCGTTTCGAGTAGTCCCAGCTCAGTCAGCTAGTGCTCCGGTGGAAACCGAAACGCTGATTGTCTCGATTGTTCTCTACATGGTAGATGAGCACATTTGCGTTGAGAGGTTCCAAGCTCTTGGCGAAGTCAAACTGTAGCCTGGCGAGAACAGGATGTTCTCAGTGAGCCGAGGATGTTGGTAGATATCTGGGCCTCATAGACCAACATTTGTATTTTACTCTGTAGAAAAGGTGTGTCGATGTTGTTTTGGGCGCTTGCTTCTTCCACCGGTTCTGTCACCATCCCAGAATGAGCGTTGCTGGGGGCAACAAGGGCCATAGTCAACTGAGAGTGACGTGTTCTCCTCCTCTGCACCTTAGGAGCGTTCCCACGGCCAGGCAGCCCCCGGCATCTCTGGGAAGCCCGGCTCAGTCCAGCACCAGTCGACAGCAGCAGGTGGTGGAGGAGGAGGAGGAGCGGCAGGAGGTTCCTCTCCCTCCCCGCAGGCCGGCCTGCTGCTGCTGGCCCCGCCCCCGGGCGAGGACGAGGACGAGACGTGGCGCCAGCGCAGGAAGCAGTCGTCCTCGGAGATCTCGGCCGCCGTGGAGCGCGCGCGCCGCCGCCGCGAGGAGGAGGAGCGTCGCATGGAAGAGGAGCGGCGCGCCGCCTGCGCCGAGAAGCTGAAGCGGCTGGACGAGAAGCAGCAGCAGCAGTCGGGCGGGGGCACCGGCAGCAAGACCCCCAGCCTGGACGGGACCTCCGCCAACGCCGGCGGCAGCCCCAGCCCCTCGCTGGCCGCCTCCTCCTCTCCCAACGCCAGCCAGCCAACGTCACCCTGCGTGGATGTGGAGGAGCCCCCCCTGCTGGCCGTGCAGCCTGGACCCGGGGGCAAGCAGAGGGCCAGCAGTAACAGCAGCTACGACTCCGGTGCCGGTGAGTGAAGCCTAGCTAGCTAGCGGGCTAGCATGCACCAGGCGGACAAACCTAAAGATAAGAGCTTCAGAAAAGGATAAGAATAATAATTTACAGCCGCGGGAAAAATGAAGAGATCCCTGCAGCTGTTTTTCAGATTTGAGCTATTTACAAATGAAACGTATTTACTTTTCTTCTATTATGGTATGCTTTACATTTACAGTATATTTATACTATTACATTTTAAATGTGCAGTGGTCTCAATTATTTCTGCAGCTGCATATATAGATTAAAATTAAATGGGAACAATACACATTAATAAACATTTAAATGGGATTTTTGACTGCAGTCTCTGGGCAGGTGTAATGACACTACAGACATAAAATGCATACATTCAGAAACGATAATACCGTACTTGTATAGCATAAGTACATTTCATAATGATAAGGGGTAAAAACAGTAATCCTTAACATGTATACAGAGTTTAAGTACATTTAATAACGACAAGGGGTAAACGTATAACAAAATATGCTTCAGGTTTAATAAAGTCATATAAAGAAATGCAAAATAAAAAATGCAGAAATTGTTGTCATCCCAATTGTGTAAACAATTGGGATGGAATTTGTATAATATTGATCGCAATTGAAAGGACATTCTTCAATAGTGTTTGTAAACTTATCTATGTAACTAGATGCCAGTTAACAATCGTGATGAACTGGCAGTTATACAATTCTATATTGTGATAAATATCGATCAATATGGGGGAAAGAAATTATCTTTAAAATGTTCTCCAATTTCACACCATCCCTAGGCTAAAATAGGAGGCGAACTTATCATAGTCACCCTGTATAGGCGGCCTACAGTACAGTATATCCTATCCTGTCTACAGCCACATGCAACACTGTATAGTAAGTGATTGTAAGCTAATTTGTCAAATTCACCAAATATCTACTGGTGGTCTTACCGTTCTCTGCATGCTGAAAAACAAATCCGATACTTGTACAAGCCCTGACTCCGTATATAGGCACACAAACAAAGCGGTGGCACAGACCGCGTTACACCAACAACATCCTAGACTTCACAATGTGTTTCCAGTATGTGGGATGTAGCTTCTGAGGAAGCACCCTGTGGCCTTGAAGAGTTTAGCAAGCGTTCTCGATAATGATACCTGATGTAATTGACCCTGTTTGTGCTTGTTCAGACACCCAGCAGTTTGCCCAGCTCCCTGTGACCCAACCCCAGCAGGCCCCGCCCGAGGCCCCCGTACAAGGGGAGAGTAAAGAGGATGCACTGGGCGGTGCTCACCTCCGGACGGGCGGAGGAGGGCTGGTGGATCTGGTGAAGGTGGATAGCAGCGTTGCAGCAGCAGGGGGTCGCCAGGTCGGTGGTCCTCCTGGCCAGGGATACTCCAAGTACCAGAAGTCCCTTCCACCGCGCTTTCAAAGGCAGCAACAGGTGGGGAACTGACCGGCAATGTGCACTACTGTAACTGCACCAAATGTACGGTCGGAAGCCAGCAAGGACCTTGGATGGTTTTATTTTGTATTTATTTTAACGGATAAAGCCATTTTCAAGCCATAGAATCCCAATTTATATAAAAATATGATCACTATTGATGGTGGTGGTAAGAGGACTGTGCAGCCCTATTATTTAATTCACATATTTTAAAAAAATGAACGCACACAAATACAGCGCGTGTCTGTCGGGCGTCCTTCTTCTGCAGTATGGGTTATTGGTTACCAAAGATCCTTAATGTGTAACGTCTGTGTCCTTGCACAAAAGTCCAGTAGCTCTAGATCAGTTAAGAGCTAATCAATTTGACCAGCGCATATGACTCATTGGAACTGTGGGTTTTGTGGTTGCCATGGTTAACCCGTGGTTTACGAAGTTGGCAAACGGGAAGGTGTGTGTGTGGGGAAGGGGTATTGGGCCAAAAGGCCTTGGGTTAATCCCCAACATGGTACGTACATTCATGCATACATACATACATGCTTACATGTACCTAAACCTAAGTGGCCTATCCTTGACTACAAACCGGCATAACATGTAATCTACGTTTCTTGCTTTGCCTTGTCTTTAGGAGCAGCTTCTTAAACAACAGCAACAGCAGCAGTGGCAACAACAACAACAGCAGCAGCAGCAGCAGCAGCAACAACAACAACAGCAGCAGCAGCAACAGCAACACAGCCAGTCATCTCCGGGCCAGTTGCCTTCACAGACCCAGGCTCCACAGGGTCCGTCCCCGGGATCCACACCTCAGCCGGGGCCCAAGCAGGGCGGCGCACCACCCATGTACCAGCAGGGCAACATGAGCAGAGCGCCGCCCCTGCCGATGAACTTTGACCCCCGCTGGATCATGATGCCGTACATGGACCCCCGCATGATGCAGAGCCGCCCCGGGCCCCTGGACTACTACCCTGCCAGCATGCACCCCTCTGGTGAGCAGTGTTAATTTTGTTGACGAAATATTTTCATCATATTTTCGCCAACGACACTTTGTCCATCACAAAAACGAGACGTTAACGAGACGAAAATAGATCGCTGATAATTAAAACTAGGACTCAATTTAAGATGTTTTTTCGTTGACTAGACGAAAAAGTATGATCAATCATAACCGCACACATAAGTGGGCAGCACAATGTACAATTTGGCAGGCGAGGCGGTCTTGTCACAATCGCATTCACATTACTGCAGTGACAGAGCCACAGATAGCTATACATTTTGGTCTACAGTAGGAAAATCTGACAAAATAGGACAGATTGACAGAAAACCAGATTGATTCCATATGCACGTTGGTCTATAAAAGTAAACGAATAGCCTACAGCGCTAATCTGGATTCCTTACCTTAGTTTCCTTCCATGTTCAAATGAATGAATTTGAAGGGACAAAATGTTAAATAAATAAATAGCTTGACTGTCGACTATGCTACCATACCATCTGCATGCAACATGCCATAACAATATTAGACTTTTTGTATTTGTTTAAATAGAGAAAACATGTTGACTAAAATGTAATTACTTTTCGTTGACGAAAACGCTTTTCTATTTTTGTCGACTAAAACAATTTAGAATGAAAATTACTCAAATGTGACTAAAATGCAACTAAAACTCTTAAAACTATTAAGCATTTTCATCTAAAGACTAAGACTAAATCTAAAATTGTTGCCAAAATTAACATTGCTGGTGAGCCAGCGGGATGGTTCACACAGCTATGAGCACAGATCGGCCATAACATTAATACCAGTTGCTGGTTTTAATGTTGTTGTGTTTTTTTACTTTGTCAGTCTATGGAGCCATGGGATATAGCTGAAACTATAACATTTGTTATAAATCACAGCTCTGGCAAAACATTTGGGACCACTCCAGTTTCTTTAAGTATAATATAAATATTAAGAATATATTTTTAATTATTTTAAAATCTATATTATACATATAATAAATCCTATGTAAAGAATGTATTTAAATATTAAAAATTGTAATCCATGTAACATATAAATCTATTAAATATAAATAACAGTTTAAGTAAATCAGAGCAACTGATGCAGTGGCCTCCTGATTTCTTCCCAGAGTTGTAAGTATTTTTGCGCTGAGTGAGACTTTTGCGTGACTTGCACATCTCCCTGTGGCAGGACTCATGAGACGAGAGCGTTCTGATTCGGGGGGCTCCGTTTCAGACCCCTTTGACAGGCAGCAGCAGCAGCAGCAGCAGCATCCGGGCCACCCCCACCGCGGGACCCCCCCGATGGACCCAAAGCTGACCTGGGGGCCTGAGGTGTTCGCCGGGGGAAAGGAGGGCCGCGGGCTCACCTCCCCTCTGAGGCAGAAGGTGTTGGAGGAGGACGACGTAGCCAAAGGCCCCAGGTTCTTTATTGTTCTCTCCTGTGCTTTCACTAAGGCTGGGTGATATGACGGGGAATATCAGCATGATCATGTTTCTAGGGCTGATATGACGGGGAATATCGGCATGATCGTGTTTCTAGGGCTGATATGACGGGGAATATTGTCATGAGCGTGTTTCTAGGGCTGATATGACGGGGAGTATCGTCATGAAAATGTTTAGTAGGGTGGGGCTATATGGCAAAAGTTATAATGCTTTTCATATTGGCCAAACAATTTAGAATTGCATAATGGTGTAGTGGTAAGAAATGACCGCGTGCTTTAATGAGCAAGCCAAAGACTGCGGCTCGACTGGCTACTGTCAGGTTTATTTCTTCCGTGAGCTGATCTGTTATTGACGTACGTATTATTGCGATCCCTTGTCTAAGTTGTTTCTGATGCCCAGCCATGTGTCGCAGTGCCAGTGTACATGTACGTTCTCTCCCACAGGAGCGACACCCCTCCGCACCGCATGCGAGAGGCCGGCCCCGGCCCCATCCAGCACCCCGGCTCCAGCGCAGCCCCGCCGTCTAACCAAACGCCCCCTCCGGTGGGCGCGCAGGTGTCGGGGCAGGGCGGCGCCCACCATCCCCATCACTACGTGAGCGGAGGCCGGGGCACCTACACCAACTTCCCCGAGCAGGGTGGCGCCTCCAGGATGCCCCCCCAGCAGCAGCAGCAGAGGGGGGGGGGCGAGCGGGGCAGCCAGATTCACGGCGGTGGCGGCGGCTTCCCCCGCCAGGACGAGGGCCCCCCCCGGGGCCCCCAGCAGGGCCAGGTGTGGGCGGTCTCGCACCCCCACTACGACCGCAACGGCCGGGCCGACCTGTCCCCCGTGGAGAGCTCCCACCTCCACCCCCCACACCACCACAGCCACCCCCCTGCCCAGCACCACCAGCAGACCCACTTCCCCACCCCGCACGGCCGCGACCGAGGGCCCGAGGCGGCCACCAAGAAGGGCGGCCCCTCCCCCCCGCTCCACCAGCCCACCACCACCACCTCCTCCTCCTCCTGCTCGTCCTCGTCCTCCTCGTCCTCGTCCGCCAAGGGGGTCGCGCACCACCTGCCCCCGCCGCGGGAGGCGGAGGGGAAGCAGGAGAAGGCAGGCCCGCTGCAGGCGTACGGCCCCCCGCCCCCCCATGCCCAGCAGCACCCCAAAAGCAGCCAGAGAGGTGGGGGCCGGGAGCACCGCACGGAGACCCAGTGGGGGCCGCGCCCTGGCAGCAGTGCAGCAGGAGGTGGCCCCTCTCACGGCAGAAGAGCCGCCAACGTGGCCGTCTGTGTCAGTAACTCCGGCAACCCCCGCGGAGGGGATGATGCTAGCAGTGCGGCGGCGGACCACAAGTCCGCGGGCCAGGCGGCCGGCGGCAACAACAAGAGGGCGGGGCCAATCAAGAAGCTCGCGCCGAAGGAGGTGAAGAGGGAGGGCGAGGCGGGAGAGAAGGCCGGCGCTGCGGGGAAGGACAAAGAGCAAGATGGCGGCCAGGCCAAGCAGGACGGCTCCCACAATCCATCTGGCGCGTCGGTTAAAGACGAGCCAGGCCCTGCGGCCAAGCCCAGGAACGGAGGGAAGGACCGCTTCTCAGGGGCAGCGTCCGGCAAAGGGCCTAAAGAGGCGGAGCCCGTCCCCTCAGGCCTCCCAGCCTCCAGGAAGGAGAAGGAGCGTTCCTTCGAGAGCGCGGGCGGCGGCGCCCCCTACCATCACGGAGTGTCGGCGCGAGGCGGCAGGCCCAGCCGGGGGCGAGGGGGGGAGTTCTACGGCCGTGGCCGCGGTTACCGTGGCATCTACACGGCCAGCGCCGGGCCTGCCGGAGGCGGCGGCAGCAGCAGGGGGCGATTGGGCGGCGGCCGCAGGGACTACCGGCCGCCCGGCCCTGGTTGCCACCCGGAGGCCAGGGGCGAGCCCGGCCGGCACGCCCAGGACCGGCCGCCGCACAACCCGGCGCGCGCCCACCACCGCAACCGCAGCGAGACGCGCAGCGAGGGCTCCGAGTACGACGAGGTGCCCAAGCGGCGGCGGCAGCGCGGCTCGGAGACGGGCAGCGAGAGCGAGGGCGCCAGCGACCCCGTCCACTCGGACAAGGAGGACACCCGCAGGGGCGGCCCTGCCAAGAACGGCGGCTCGGACGCCCTGTCCGGCCCGCCCCGCGGGCCCCAGGCTCGGGTGTTCACCCCCCGCGGCGTGCCGTCCAGACGGGGTCGCGGCGGGGGCGGCAGCGTGTACAGGAGCGGCGGCCCCTCCGCGCCGAGCGCCGCCGCGGCTCACAAGGGCGGAGCCCCGCCTGTTTCTCACAGCTGGCCCTCCAAGTCCTCGGCCCCCATGCGGAGGCAGGGCCCGGCCCAGCCACCCGGGCCCAGGGACACGGGCCGCGCCGCGGGAGCGGAGAAGAAGGAGAGGGCCTCTGACGAGACCCACGCCCCCAATCAGGGAGTCGGCCCGTCTCAGTTGGCCCCGCCCCCTGCACCTCACCTGCCCCCGCCCTCCACCGCTAAGGCCTCTGCTGAGAATGGAGGGGTGTCGGCCCAGCAGCCCCCCAACACCACCACCACCACCACGTCGAGCTCCGGAGGAGGTCCCAACAACGACAACAACAGCAGCGGTGGCGCCCTGCCGCTCTCCGCCCTCCGCGGCGGCTTCCCGCCACCCGGCGGCTTCGAGCGGCTGTCCCGCCGCCGCCGCCACAGCCGGCCGCAGCACCAGCAGGACAAGCCGCCGCGCTTCCGGCGGCTGAAGGAGCGGGAGAACGCCGCGCGCGTCAACGGCGTCGGCGTCATCGGCGCCGGGCGGCCCTCGTCCCCGGCTCAGGACGCTGCCGCCGACAGCCTGAACGCCAACAACCACGGTGGCGGCGGTCACCACGGCAACGCCAACAACCACCACCCCACCCACCACCACCACCACCACCATCACCACCACCCCTCCTCCTACAGCCAGGGCAACTCGGGGCAGACCCACCCCCAGCAGCAGCAGCACAGCCACGGAGCCAAGTCGCCCGACTTCTCCAACCAGAACTCGGACCAGGCCAACGAGGAGTGGGAGACGGCCTCGGAGAGCAGCGACTTCACCGAGTTCCGAGAGAGGGAGGGGGGCGGCGGAGGAGGGAAGCCCTACTCCTCCCACCACCACCACCACCACCACCACCTCGGCAGGGGCGGAGGAGGCGGGGTGGAGCGAGAGCTGTCGGGGAAGGAGTCTTCGGCCAATAATAAGCGGAGCTTCTCCAGCCAGCGGCCCGGCATGGAGCGTCAGAACCGCAGGGTCAGCAGTGGAGCCGGCGGGGGAGGAGGAGGTGGAGGGAGGGGTCCGCGGGGCCCGTCGGGCGGTGGCGGCGGCGCAGGCAACGGCGGAGGTAACCGCGGAGAGAGGCGCACCAATTGGCCCTCTCCCAAAAATAGGAAGTGATCTTTTTTTTTTTCTTTCTCTCAAAAACATTTCTGATTTTCTTGCGCTCTTACTCGAAGCCCCCTCCGCCAACCTCATCGTCAGTTTTTTGTTGTGTCCCCACCCCAAACCCCTCTTACATATTCGCACATTGTACAATAAATGCAGACTGTGTACACACTCACGTTTTGACACAACCCCCCCCCCCCCCCCCCCCCCGCTCCCCCGTTCACTACCCAAGTCTCGTCGGATTGCAACAGGCATGTTGTTCTGCAGACATCGTTTAATGACTTAAGACATTCACACAGAAGAAATACACTCACCCACTCGCATATACAAGCACAATATGTCATCTTCACACCCATGGAGCACATACAGAGTTGTTTGGATGCTGTGCAGGATAAATTGGAGAAGCAGATAAAAATGTGTTTTTCTTTTATATATATATACACACACACACACGTATATTGATGTACCTGTGTACGTTTCTACTACACTCTGGGCTCAAGTGGTATTTGGCAATGCAGTTTTGCATCAGTGTCTTTCACTGAGGGATAAAGTGTGCAAATGGTTTTAGTAAAAACAATTGTACTATATTTTGATAATTTCTTGGTGAGTTGGGGGGGGGGGGGGGGGGGGGGGGGGGGGGGGGGGGGGGGGGGGGGGGG
>JAODUH010031084.1:11226-22625 GCA_027564835.1 Typhlichthys subterraneus
TGAGTTCCCCCCCCCCCCCCATTTTTTTTTTTTCCCCCAACTAATTTGACTGTTTTTTTTTGTTTTTTTTCTCAACCTAGTTTCTCCTTCACAGATAATAATAGCGGTGTATTTGTTTCCACTGTAAAGCAGGTTATTAAAATACTTTTATGTACAATTTTCCCCCCTCCCTCTTGAGTTTTTCGATCTCCTGAAGAGTACATCTGATTACCGTGATAGCAGGCCCGTTGACGTACTAGTACTTATCCACGCTTTAATTTGCCTTGTCAATATACATCTTTGCTGCTTGTTCCAACAGAAATACTATTGAAGTTTCTCTCCTTTTAATCAAGCTAATTGTACCTAAACATTTCTTAAGATGAATTTGGTAGCTTGATTGTTCTGTTTTAACAACCATTATTTCTTCACTGACTTCCATTTGTCCTCTGCATTTTTTTTCATTCTTTTTTTTCCCGTGACATTCTTTTTATTTTTATTTGTTTCGTGCCGAATACCCTTTAGAGGAAAATGGCATTTACTGAATGTCAGTCATGATAGAAGTATAGATAAATGTTTGCATATACAGTATATTTACTTTGAAAATGGCTTATGCATCAGTAGATAGGGTTCACGCTAAAAGCACTCCTTGTACTTTTTTCCATCTTTATTCAGGAGCGTTAACACGGACTGCAGCATGAGTGGTGGGTTATTTGCAGTGGCCCAGAGTACTAACACACCGTAGTACTAAAGTAGGCCGTGTATTGTATTACTCTACTGTAGTAGAGTGCAGGGGTGCAGCCTCCGTCCTTGTGAGGATATGGAATAAGAGGGACTGACAAGGGCTCCTTGTCCAAAAAGTATTTAACATGTACGTCTTCAACTAAAGCCGTTCTAATCTAAGTCTACAACTGTAAAGACTGGACCCATCAAATGGAATACAGGTTTACACTGAAGTGGTGTCAAAAGTGTGTCGAAGGTCACTTAATGTTCACTGCACCGTTTCCAAATACTCCATTAGCAAGGAATATTGTTGACCTCCTTTTGAGTGTTGAAGTAAATCTTAATTGATGTAGGGGATGCTTACACATAATGTTATAACACAAGTCACAAAATGGTGCATATTTTTACAAATTGACTGGGGAAGCATCAAAGGGTAAACTAAATCATTTTTTCATCATTTGCATCAAATATGTCACTGCTGTAAGTTGGGGTTTGTTTGTTTACTGACAGTTTTAGGATCGGCTCTTGGATGTTGTGAGTAGGGCATTTGATTGTGTGTGCGTGTGTGTGTTTGCACATTGTCTTGCGTCTGTATTATAGTTTTTGGAGGTGACAAAAGGGCAAACTTTGTCTCCATGGTTTTTAAAAAATTTAAATTTCATAGTTTTCCCTTTCTTAATACATCCACATATATACATTCAAGTGTGTGTGTGTTAATCCAAATGAAGAACATACCATGGAAAATCTAACCTATTTTTACTTTTTTGAGTGTATTTTTATCATGCACTCTTGGGTAGGAAAGTGAAGTTGTCTATATTTAATATTCATTAGGACTTCCTCTAAGCATGAACGTACATCGATGAGTGCAGTTTGCCTCGCCTGTTATATATATTGGTAGCCATTCATTTAACACTGGTTCAGACTCCATAACTCCTAAATGTTGATGTGCGCATATTGTATGTATCCATGTTGAGATAAAAAAAAAAATAGTGTATCCCTGAAATACTTAAAGATTGTACTATATTTCCAGAATTACCAAGGTACCTGGAGTGATACAAGCTTTCTAGCATTTATGGTTTATTATTGAAACCGTAATATACACACATGTATGTATATTGGTATGTATCTAAGTTTTGTCTACCCCAACTTGCATTCCCACAAATGTTGCCATTTTTTAAGTTCAAGGGAGCAATGTTCAAGCAGAGAAGTGTCTTATTATAATAAAATTATACAGAGAAAAATTAAATAAACCTTTTGTTTTAATGGAAATGTTCTCATTGGTTTTCATTGTTGGTAGGATTTAATTAAAGTTAGTGTAATTTCTTAAGCAATAGACATCTTGTCTGTGACAAGTTTGGTACATTGATGATTATATTTATACACCACTTGCGTCAACTCGAAGCAAGTGACAAAATTACAACGCCACCTTCTGGCCTGGCAAATATGTTTCACTCATGAATGCATGTGTAGACGCAGAGGAGTTCTCAAAACTGGATGCAAACATTTTTGAAAAATATTGTGAAAAAAAATGTTTGTGTGGACATAGTAGTCTTAGATTGTTTACTGCACCCAAAGCAATTTTGACGAGTCTGGACATCTTTTCTGATTCTGATCGGGATAGCATGTGACAACAGTTGTGGTCTTTATTGTTGTTTCCCATATTGTTTAGGCTATAAGATATTTAAGTCCTATTTAACTAAGACAAGCGCTCGGCTCTTAAGCTCATCATTCATACATCTTATGTCTCTCCTTATGTACGTCTTAGTACCTACACTGAGTGCACTATGCAACATGACTATTTTCATACACCATGGCCTACACCATTATGAGGGGTAGAAGTTGTACACATTTTTTTTATTAACATGGGGTTAATATTGTCATGAGAATATTAAATATTGAATATGTTGTATATTTCAATTTGTATTTTCACTTTTTTACCAAATCACTATGAAATTGCGTTTTTTATAAATTATAACGAGCTTTAACTTTTCATTCAGTGCCATTTTTGTAAAAGAATGAGGCACAGGTATACATTTCAGTTGAAGTATGGTAATGAACTTGACTTTTCCTCAGGTGTCTAGGCCTAAAATAACAAATGCCTGCTCACAATGTGTAAAACACCATAATAAGTTAATATGTGGCTTACTTCTAATAGACATCAGCAACACAAGGAAACGTACAATGTTAAATGAACATGGCAAACGTTCACTTCACAGAATGTACGCACAATGTCTGAAAATACGTACAAAGACAAGTGTTGTAAATTCTACGTATCAAAGAAGACAATTTTATACGAGAGACAACAATGTCCTGCTACCTTCGTACGAGGGGTAAGAAACAGGTATGCGACTATGCCTATCTTAGTAGGCTATAAGTAAATAAACACATTTGGTTTACCAATTGCCATTATATTACGAGCACCAATATAGCTATTGTAAAATAAATACTTTAATAGTTACTACTTTATTAATACAAAAAAAACTGTATGCTTTGCAGTAAGGAAGACGAGGGAGAAGCTTCGCGTGAAAGAGATGAGTTGATTGGTGTAAACTCGGGCACGTGACTCAGCCGGCCTTTACACTTTGCGCTAGTTTAGCAGCCCTATCTCGCCCATGAACATAGCATCTCTGGCGGTACGGTAGGCTACTGCGTACGCATCTCCTGCTACAGAGAACAGGGTGAGCTGGGAGGTGGTATCCATCTTATTTACACTGCAAGCCGGCTGAAGAGCTTTCAGTTCTGTCGCTCTTTTACTTACGGATAAGTTGAGGTCGGGGTAAGTTAACTGACTAACTCACACAAATGTCCTAGTCGTTTATGAGGTATAGGTGTACGCACCCCAAGAACACCGTGGCATCATCAGCTTTATGCGGCCTATTGTGTGGCCGAGGGCCCGCCATATTGCATTTCATTCGAGATGTTAGCTGCTATCTCGTTTCGTGTTGGCGAGCTAAAATGCTAACGTTGACTGTTTTTTATTTTAATTGTACGTGTTACATATACATATTCGTTAAATAACATAGCCCCCATAAAATCAGAGCAATATATCAATTTACAAAGGGCAATAGCAAGCCAAGAAAACTATAATCGAAAACTATACGAGATATTGTTAGCTAGCTGCCGTACATTACTACAGTACCGGTCGACTGTACGGTACCAGTACTGTTCCTGTTGGGGCTCTGCAGTCAACATTAGTAGTTCAATGTTTGCTGCTATTTATGCTTTCTTATATGTATGAGACCATGTACCATTGCATGTTTCCAATCATACACCTGATATGTAGAAACCATTGCCATTTATTTCTGCAGTATCTAGTAAGTAAAACAAAACTTACCTATACACATTTAAAAGTAATTGTTTCACGTGTTGTGTGGACAACAATTTCCATGGAAATTCTAATAAGTCCAATAATTATTAGTATACGAGACATGATTTTCAAAACAAACTAGAATATTTTAGAGCTGTGCAGATTCAGTATAGTAGGTTAGGGGTAATCTCCATCCACATTAGCTGTCAGCACTCAAGTTGGCCTGTTTCTGCACACTTTCATTAGTATCTAGAGATGAGCAGTTCAGAAGAGGTGTCATGGATCTCCTGGTTCTGTGGATTGAGAGGAAATGAATTCTTCTGTGAGGTGAGTAAAACATGCCTCTTGTTTTGCTAAGGCTAAGCACAGTTTAATTAATTTATGTATTTATTCATACGCACACACACACACACACAAACAAGAGCATGGAAGGTAAACCTCATTTCATAACTGTTCTTGAAGTTCATGCAGGTTGGAGACTTGGAGGTTTTGATTTGTGTGTAACAATGGGCCGGACATCATATTCAACAGTGTATTTATGTTTAGGTGGATGAAGATTACATCCAAGACAAATTCAACCTGACTGGGCTCAATGAACAAGTGCCTCATTACCGCCAGGCCCTTGATATGATCTTGGACTTGGAGCCAGGTCAGTAATTCAAATACTGTTCAAAATAATTAAATCTTGGTACCAGTTACAATATGGTAATTGGATTTTTATATATAAATAAAAAAATAAAAAAATGATGACACATTGTGTTTGTAAACGGGGAACTTGCACTACTAAATTCATAAGAAGCCTACTTCCTTATGAAGTGAGGGTGAACATGTGAGGGTGAACATGCCCCCAGACCACCATAGGTTTGTGTTTGCACCCCTGTTCAAATCGAACGGAATAAGAACAAATGATTATCTTCTGTTTCTTTCCCTCAGATGAAGAACTGGAGGATAACCCCAACCAAAGCGACCTGATTGAACAGGCAGCCGAGATGTTGTACGGCCTCATCCACGCACGCTACATCCTCACCAACAGAGGCATCGCACAGATGGTGGGCACCACCCGTCTCCCTGTTCTTCTTTGACTTGTTTTATCGCTGTAATGAGTAGCAGTGGTGGGTACTGGTGTTCAGTGTTGGTGTTTGTCTCACTTTTAGTTGGAGAAGTATCAACAAGGAGACTTTGGCTATTGCCCTCGTGTGTATTGTGAAAATCAGCCTATGCTTCCTATTGGTGAGTGAAGAAATAATTGTATTTGTATGTTTGATCAGAGCTTGCAATGAATCTGCTATAAAACTTGGTCTTATGTTTTACGTTTAAAGTATATTTACGCAATTACATTTTAAATATGCAGTGGTCCTTAAATTGTTTCTACTGTTGTATATTGGGATGATTGCTAAAAATTGCTAAATGCTTTGAAATCGTTCCGATGTGGAAGTTCTTAAGTATGGCATAATGTGAAAATAGTATTATATACATAATATTATTGCTAAATTTGGTTTGCCTACCATCACTTATTGCATCTTAACCGTCCTGGAGGGGTGGATTTCTCCCTCTGTGGTTCCTTCCCAAGGTTTCTTCACTTTTTTTTCCCCACCCAGGTGTTTTTTGGAAGTTTTTCCTTGCTCGGGGGGGCAGCAGGTTAAGGGGGTGTTGTTTGTTTCCATGTGAAATGTAGATTGTAAAGCCCTTTGAGACTGCAATGTGATTATATAAATAAAATTGACTTGACTTAAAAGAGAGATGAAATTGCTGAGGTATATTATGTTTTTCTAATGACGCATTAACCTAACCGTTAGGAAGCTGTTTAAAGTAAATTAGAGAAATCTTAACCATTGTTTTTGTTTTTTTGTCTGTTCGATAATGTGAAATAAGTCTTTGGGTCAAATTTCCCTGCTCTTCTTCCTATTCGTCCTCATTGGCTAACGGCGTAGTTTGTGTGTTTTTAACTGACAGCGATAGACCATCAAGTTTATGTAATCGCCTGCCAAGTACCCGTTGAAAGCACCTGCCCTTTTCCAAACAGTGTCAGTGTATCGTATAGAAAATGTTGCAGGAAATGCAATATTCAGTTTATTTAGTGGAGAGATACGTGCATTGGCTGTTCGGATTAGTTGTTTGATTTAGACAGAAAAGTAAGATGTGTGGCTGAGGAAGCTAATGACACAATAGAGATGGAAGAGGAAACACTAGTGGACAAAAATAATGCCTCCTCGGTATCTTGGAATTACTGCTGTTGTACCAGTCCAATATGACTGCCAGTTGAAAATGTGCTGTTATGAATATTTTCTGATGCATTTTCCCATAGCCTGTGTTTTTACTTTAAAAATACAAAAATTATTATCGATCTCGCAATTTTCATGATCAATATCACATTTTATCAGTATCGTGCACCCCTAGCGCCTTTCCAGATGGTTCTGTGTAACAAACTATCTAGAGAGGCAGGTTAGAATCCAATGTAATAAGAAAACATTTATCTTCTGTTTAATCTGGTTCTCTCCCTAATCAGATGAACTACTTTTTTTATTTCTTTAATTTATCTTTTTTTATTTAAACGGTCTCCATAGTTTTGTACTGTCTGTTCAAAATTCAATGTCATTCATAATTTCCATCACAACCTGGTGAGGCAACATGAAATAAATGTCTCCCTCCAAGTTTGACTGTGTTTGTGTCCTTGTGAGATCACCCTGGTCGCTCGACCTCTAATTTAATTTCGCTGAATGAATCCGTGTGTAACCCCTCAATGTGTTTGCCGTGAAGGTGGTGCGAACGTGTTTCCATCTTTATCCTGAGTTCAGTAGTGTCTCAGGAAGCACACCTACTCATCTTGGTTCCCCCGCTGTGTGCCCTTACAGGCCTGTCAGACATCCCGGGCGAGGCCATGGTGAAGCTCTACTGCCCCAAGTGCATGGACGTGTACACGCCCAAGTCGTCAAGGCACCACCACACAGACGGTGCCTACTTTGGCACAGGTTTCCCCCACATGCTCTTCATGGTGCATCCGGAGTACAGGCCCAAGAGGCCGGCCAACCAGTTTGTTCCAAGGTACGTGGCCAGCCTCACCATTCTGGTTCCCACGTGCCAGCGTTAACGGTGGCCGGTTGCAAGCTAAATGTAAGCTAATACACCTTTTGTCAAAGTCACACATTTTTTCCTCGCTTACCATTCTCTGTGCGCGTTGAAAAAAGAATGCGGTACCTCTGCAGTGGTGAACACCGCTCGGTTCCCTTGACTTCGCATTGCGTTGTGTTGGCTTGGGGCTTCCGAGGGAGTTTGTTTTGACCTGAGCTCAAAGATGGCGAGCATTGTATCTATTATCTAATCATGGCCTTGCCTATCTGTCCCATACCCCTCTCCCCCACCCCCCCCTTCCTCCAGGCTCTATGGGTTCAAGATCCACCCTATGGCCTATCAGCTGCAGCTGCAGGCAGCATCCAGCTTCAAGAGCCCAGTCAAGGCCATCCGCTAGGGGGAGAGAGCAGGGCAGATTACCAGGGGGTGGGAGAAACACAGAAGGGGATGGATCCACCTGCGCAAAGAGCTTCTCTCTGATTCCCCTACCCCCAAGACTATTATTTTGTTTTTTTAATAGGGCAAATATCTGAAGAATTTGATAAATGCACAGCCATAATAAATAAAAATTACAAACTAAATAAAATAGATACAGTTGCATCCACAGTGTAGGGATTCTGTGCAAGACACTTCACCAAACACACCAGTGCCAAAACGGAGAATTAATTTGGAGAAGGTACAGAGTCTCACACAACTGCTGTTTATGGCCGCTACCAGATGTTACTAGCACATTATGGGCCTGGTTACCCGCAGGGTTTAGTATATTACTAACTTGCCTCCGCAGAACACCATCTTGGCGCGTTTTGTCCAGAGCCATGGAACTAACGGTAAACGACCCCGTTAATTCCACCTGTGGCTCTTCGACGCGGTTTGGTGACTGGCTGCTGCTGGAAACCCCTTATTTATTGGAAGCTAAACCTCTTTCCCCTTCGACTATAACCCAGAGCATGTTCACGCTGGCTGGCACTCAACGTAGACTGCGGCATTGCTTGCTATTTGTAAATCAGTTTACCACCCTTTTACTGCCCAGTTATGCTGCAGTGAATCTTTTTATATATATTTTGTTTTCTCCCTAAACACGTTTTGCTTGCATTTTGTTTGTATGTGGCAGTTTGAGGCAAAATAGTAATGGGTCTAAATTCAAATTGGTTTCTGGATAGCACATATAGCTTACGTTGCCTTTTCCACCTGTATTGCAGTCCATATTAGTGCTACTACATGTAGAGAATGTAGTTCCTCCCCCCCTGACGCAAACAATGAGGAATTTAGACAATCTGAATCCTATTTCTCTCACCACTTCTGCACCTAAGGAAGGTCCCGGGACGGACAGATTACCCGATTTGTTTTCGGTGCCAGTGAGGCAGACACGGGCTTAAGTGTTCCCTCTTTTATCTTCTAGTTTAGTAGAAGTAGATGGATTTTGATTTCAAGACCAATAAGGTCTTAAGGGGTTTTGTCATTTTAATTCTGTATGTTTGTGTTCTTTGACTGAGGTTGGGTGAGTAGGATTCAGAATACAACAATAAACTTATATTTTCTTTTCATATTTCTTTGTCTGTTGAATTCTTTGGACTGTCCACAACTGCTGTTCTGCTTTTCACCACACGGTGTCGATAGAGTACTGGTAGGAGGAAGCATTGCTAGTGTGGCTTGTAGGGGAGTATATTACATTGCTAAGAACATTTGCCATCATTAAACTAATGATATGCCACCATGCCCTGTAAATGGGTACCTTAAGACTGTCCTCAAGTAATTTGTTAACTAATCTGTACATTATTTAAAATAAGTATACATAAGCTTACCAGAATCTTACCAGAAGAAAGTAATATGCACTCTGCATGTCAACTGAGAAATGTCAAAGCATATCAAATCTTATCAAGGCAAGAGCCAATAGTGCTACTTAAACATCCCAGGAACAAGCTATGTGGATAATGCTAGTAGTAATATGTCTACATGCTGTTTTTAACAGTAATTATTTCCAGGTAAAAGGGAGGAGAATGACATTCCTTGTATGAGTCATTTTTTCAAACTACAGCATGGGAGAAGCCTAAATTCTCCTTCAAGCCTTTACATGCCTCAACTATGAGGCTCCCACAACCACAAGATCTCGCCGTCTCAGTGTGTTTGTCATGCAGTATTCGGGTGTGTCAGGGGCATGCAGTCGTAGTTGTATGATTTCAAACAGAACGATATCAAGCAAAACATTTGTTGCGTTACTAGCTTGAACCACAGGGTTAGTTCCACACACACAAACACCGGAGTGTGGCCTACCATTCGAGCTCTCTGTGGACAATTCCATTGCTATAAGGGTGTTCAGTTATACTTGTTGAGCTGTGTGTACCGTGTCTAGTCTACTTTTATTTATGTATTATTCCTCTGTGGTGAGCCCTGTAGTTCTATGTTTGAGACAAAAACCAAACGTAGGCTGTGAAGAAAAAAATAATCTAACTTTAGCAATGACCAGGAGACTGCGTGTCACTTGTTGATGCGTCATTGTAGTTGATTCGCTTGCTCACCATCATGTGAAATAGCTCAGATCCACCACACCCACTAAACCTAGGATTTCCCAAAGTAGAGATCAGTTATTTCTTGGATACGCCTACCTGAACCTTCACACACGTTGTTTGTTTGTTTTTCTTCTGGAGCGTTAGTACCAGTGCTAGCCCATATAAAAAAATAACAGCAGTTTATTTGACAAAAACTGCATACAGTAAACTGCAGTTTTGATGCAGTACAATGCAGATATAAAATTAAGTGCAATGCAGTATAATTCTGTAATAAACGGCATAGCTCTGCATTATTGATAAAATACATAAGGAAATGTAGCAGCCTGTGTGTTTATATTAATTTCTATCTTTCTCTGCGTTGAACCAAAAATAAAACCCGTCTGAGTAAATATGAACAATATAAATTAAAAAAATATATATATTATGAAACTTTATCAGAGACTAGGAGACTAGTGTATGTCGTACTTTGTTGATTCCCTTACGCCATCATGATATATCCTGTCTCACCACTGCTTCACCGTACCCATTAAAAATTACAGTCCCTCAAACTAGAGACATGATAGTTTCTCAGCTGGGCCTACAAACAAATGATCCCACATTATCTTTCATAATATGACCACTGATAGAAATATTACGTTTTCAACAAACACGGTTTCTCAAGCACTCGAAGTTTCTTTTTTTAAAACAAACAAAACCTATTCCAATAGGCAAAACCAAAGGAATCTGGTGAACTAGATTCTATCTTCTAATAACATTTAATAAAGGACAAAGGGGATAAGTCATAACCTTACAGCCACAGCATGAGGAACAGACAAGAAACTCAATAAGTAATCCCTACTTATAGCGTACAGTAAGCTAGAACTCTGGTAGGCATGACCAGCCTGGAGCTGGGTGCTGGGCTGGAATGTTAAACTCCATAGGAAAAACAGACTGGGCTGGAGCTGTGGTGACAAAACCACTCCCCCACCCTTGAAAAGAAGCATCTTCTCAGCAACCACAGGGGTGTGGAGGCCTGGATGTCTTCAGTGGAAATATTTTCTAACTTATTTATTTACTTATTTATTTAATAACTTATTTATTAATTAACATATCTCCACACTGCTGGGAACGTCTCGGGATCCCCCAGTAAGAGCTTGCTAATGTGGCTTGGGAAAGGGAAGTTTGGGGTCCCTTGCTGAAGCTGCTGCCCCCGCAACCCACCTCCGGATAAGCAGGAGAAGATGGATGGATGGATTGATGTATTAGATGGAATAGCGAAGATAGACAGGAAGCAAATGACAGAGACAAACTGGGAAGGGACTGGGAAATGCCCCCGGGTCTGGATTCGAACCCCTGTCTCCCAAGGCACTTTTCCCAAGGCGCTATTGCATGCGCCGCAGCTGATAGCACTCGGTTTTGAGCATGGGGTCCAGGATGCCATTGGGTGCCACCACCCATGACCTCTCTTCAGGAAAGACCATAACCATGATCTCTCCTAACGGGGCCATAACCATGAGAACAGTTAGCTGCAGAAAAACCATTGGCCTCAGATTGATCATAGGTACAATACTTGGGAATTTATGTAATACTCTAAATACCCATTAACAGTGACAATAGTATGGTGAAATCAATGGACCTCCTCATTGACATGGAACGCTGCGTCGCTCTGGTGTAAATAAAGAATGAAAGCACCCCCCCTCCCACCTTCCCTCATCCCCCACCTTCTAAAAATCAAATGCGGAAATGCCTCCGCTGAGCCCTCTCTGTTTCATGCTCTCTGGTACCATCCTAGCTCTGTTTCATGCTCTCTGGTACTGTCCTAGCTCTGTTTCATGCTC
>JAODUH010031105.1:0-22622 GCA_027564835.1 Typhlichthys subterraneus
TGATTGTGATATTGTGTATTAGCTATTGTCACCTTTGGCTATGCGTCCAGATTTATGTCACATGGTTGCATTTGCACCCAGGCTACTATTAGAAACAAGAAAAGCTTTTAACTAAATCCTCTGTTAAATTAAATCATAATAAAATGCCATTTAAATTGCCACAAAGCATTAACATAAAATTACCTTCTTAAATTAATATTCAGTTCTTAGTTAGGTTGTTCAGGCTGTGTGACTCAAACTGGTCTAAACAAAATCCTGTTCGGATCAGGAACTAAAGTGAGAATTGAAACAAGTAAGAATAAATCTTATGTCAATATTCATACTTTTTTATTTACTATAATGTTATTTTATCAAGCATGGTTTATAATTAATATGGTTACTATATTAAAAAAACTATACAGTATTAAAAAAAAACACATTTAGGAAATAAGAAAATGTTTTGCTCCGGGGTGCTAAAATGAAAGCGATATTATTATTCATATTATTTAAACACTATGTTGTCATTTACCAGCAATAATTCAGCATTTACAGTAAAGGTGTGTGGTGTAATATTACACTAAATATTTTAGCATGGTCAATGTGATCAATAATAATCTTACCCCCAAAATGTATCCAGTGTAAGATTATTGATCAGCATTCTCATGCAGTGTGAATGCAGGTGGAGGCCTAAAGGTCTTCTTTGGATCTGGAATTAAACTAAATATTTATAACAGTGAGTATAAAAAGCTATTCATTACTGTAGTGAATATTTTTTTAGACCGAATTATATGGAACTTGTGTAAAATTGGCAAAAAATGCTTACAGTATGGTATGTTTTTGTCAGAAAAAATTATGAGTCTTAGTATTTACAGAAATATGCTAGGGAAGAGAGCCCCTAACCCTGGCAATGTTAGTCCATCCATCCATCTTCATCAGCTTATCCAGGGTCGGGTCGCGGTTAGTATTTTGCGATATTATGACTAAATGAACACCTAACCCAGACACACAGAATGGACATATTGACAAATGTATACAGTACATGTGAAAAAACATTTAAAGTATTTTAAATAACATCTTTTACCAGTGAGTTGTATTGGCATGATCATTTTAATGTGATATATTAGTGTGAATGACGATGCAAACAAACTTTAGTAAATCATATTTTCTTATAATAAATTGTCACAGTTTATTAATACGCATATATATATTTACAAGATATTAATATTGCTTATAAATGGTTTTCAATAACAATATAATAACAGTTTTAATTAATTTTAGAAGCATTAAAAAGCACATTGCTTACTATCTTTAAATAGCTTGAATAATTCAAATGTGTTTGCCATGCTATTATATTAGTCTTTATTTTAATAGTTTATATTTTTATCATTGTCAAAATACTGCTAACATTATAAAACAAATGACAAAATATGTGTTTTTGGCTCTGGTCCAGAAACAGCATAAGGTAAAGGTAACAATTCAGCTCCTTGGGTCCAATTCCATCAGTTCATATTCACTCTTCTTTAAAGTACAGTATTACAGAAGAAGTAGATCCAGTGTTAGATTCACCGTTAGATTAAATAAGTTTACTTGATTTGGAATACTATAAAGGCTGATAATAGAAAATAGTTGATTGTCATCTTCTGGTCATAGTTCAAATCAAGAAGATAAAATATAATTAGTATAATTATATCGTTATATTGAAAAGTTATTTTGTCTTTTAAACTCTCCAAAGTCATGTAGCAGCATTACTTATATATTATTCAAACATTAATTATTTTACTTTCATTCAAACCAACCAAATTTGACTGCTTTGATCATTTGTGCTATAAATCATAAAATGGTAGTATTGCATCTTTGCATGTCATATCATTACTGTAGATGGTCACTACTGTACATTGACATAAAGGTATTCAATAATTAATCATACAACTTCTAAAAGTCAGTGTTCAGAGTTATTGATCAGCTTTCCCATGCAGTGTGACTACAAATGCATACCAAAATATTGTATTTGGTTCAGGAATTCAACTTAATATTAATACCAGTAAGTACAATACTTTTTTAATCATGGTCGCAATTGTATTTGAACTAATGGTTGCATTTAGATTTGTCTTTGCTAATATAGCATAAGCATTATACTTATACTGTAAATTGGTCAGTTTACTGAAATAGCAAGACAAGCACTATGTGAACTAATTTCACAATTGTAATAGCAAATCAGTAACTGTAACTTGAACAATTTAAATTTAAAGTTACATTATTATTGTAATGTGAATGTTAATGTACAATATTAGTTATTGCATTATTATTAGTTATTGTTACCTTTGGCTATGAGTCCAAGTTTATGTCCTACTGCATCTACTTTTACAAAAAAATAATAGCTTCTAACTAGGTAACTTCCATATTAAACTAAAGCATAATGAAATTGCATAATTGCCACACAGCTCGAAGCTCTAACCTAAAATTACCATCCTAAATTAATGTTCAGTTCTTAGTTAGGTTGTTCAGGCTGTGTGACTCAATCTGGTTTCAACAAAATCCTGTTTGGATCAGGAACCAAAGTGATAATTGAAACAAGTAAGATTTAATCGTATGACAATATTCATAATGGTTAACATACAATAATGTTATTTTATAAATCATGGTTTATAATTTATCAATATGGTTGCTATCTTAAAAAAAACTACACAATACTAAAAACATATTTAAGAAATAAGAAAAGGTTTTGCTCTGGGGTGATAACATGAACACAGCAATGTTATTATTCAAAACATTGTTTGCATTTACCAGCCATAATTCATCATTACACTGCACTTTACAGTAAAGTTTTGCGTGAGTAGTGTATTTTTAGACCAAATTATTTTACATGGCAACTGTGATAATGAATAATCTAACTCACATAATGAATCCAGTGTAAGATATTTGATCCGCCTTCTCATGCAGTGTGAATGCAGGTGGAGGCCAAAAGGTCTTCTTTGGATCTGGAATTAATATTTATACCAGTGAGTATAAGAAGCAATTCAAAATGATGACATAATTGTATTTACATTTATTAGTTGTCTTGAGTCTGAAAATTACCAAAATTCGGTCAAAGTCAAATTCCTTTAAAAGACGTAAGACTTGATTATGCCACACCATCAGACTGCAAGCTATATTACTATATACTGTGTAGATGTATCTGTATAGTTGTATGTTCATGTTTTGATCGTTCACAATTATGCAATTAGAATTATGTTAAGAAGCTAAGGTTGTGTGACTCAGTCTGGACTTCAGAAACTTCTGTTTGGATCAGGAACTAGAGTGAGAATTGAAAAACGTAAGTTGAGATATTAACCCTCGCGCTGTCCTATGGGTCAAAATGACCCGGTGCACTTGCCAGTAGCGGGCAGCAACCACAACATGGTCATATGACATTCCGCGGTTTGCTCCCCCTGCTGCTAGTCTGCTGAAATGCCTTAGGACAGTGGGAGGGTTAAGACATTGTCAAATGTATTAAATAGTTTATTTTCAACTTCTGATAGTGATAGTTTATAAATTAAAATGAGTAAAACATTTATATAAAGGTGAAGGTAAAAGTTTTATCTTCATTCAACTAACAAGACTGATTTTGTCTATAAAGAAGGTACTACTAATAGAGGTACCCCTATTTCAATGTTACTGTGTATTGTCACTACATTGGCATGTAGAAAACTTTGAAAATATGATTGAAATGTATAAATTATTAAAAATAATTAATTAATTAATTAAAATGTTGATTAAAATAAGAAATGCAAAAAAAAAACAAAAAACTGGAAGCAATTATAACATATGTTAGTTTGTTCAAGTATTAATCAATTTAATTAAAAAGCAATACTATATATTTTACCAGAATATGATAGTCATCAGTGTTGATGGCAAATATATACATTAATGATGAAAATAAAATAAAATTTGAAATAAAATTTAAAACAAAATCTACTTTGGTAAAGGAACAAAAGCTATAGTTCTGTCAGGTAAAGTTACTGATGATCTACAACCTATATATCTTTAGTAACAGAATAACTGAATTAAAAATAACTGTATTTAGTATTTAATGATGTTAGGCTACACTATAGTGCAGTTGATTTGTTATGATAATTAGATAATTGTTAACATTGTTCTAAACAAAGGTCTGATGTGATCAAGTAATTATTATTAGATAGCTATAGTGCTATTTCTGATCATATCAGTAACCACTATTAATATGTTTGAAATCATTAATCGGTTTAGTATCTGTTAAATCCAGGCTATATTTACAGTAAGTTGTTTTTGTTATGAACAATTACAATTACCTGCTAAATCACTTTAATTACTGGTTAGCTGTAATTACAGTAGCTAAATAATTCATGTTTGTCATATTTTCAACTAAGCAGCAAAAGATAAGCATGCTCTCACTATTAACATTTACATGTTATAAATGGCAAAGTTTGGACAATAATAAAAATTCTCTGCCTATATCATCAATGGCAAAAGATATCGCCATATCCCACGTCTTAATCAGAAAATGTTACATTCACGAAAAGGCCTAATTTGTACAGTACTGTGTATGTAAATGTAGATAATGTTTCAATATAAATGGAAAATGGTGATCCATTGGTCCAAATCTTATGTTAGAGTATGTTATCAACAGTTAACTCTTACACAGTGGTTGAGTATGGGTTTTTTGAACCCACAATGTTGCTGTGTGAATAATAACAACTTCAAAATCATGTTTGGAACTGGAATCAAAATTGTTATTTTGACAAGTAAGTTATTTTATTTTACATAACGGATGTTTGCATACATTTTTATAAGTGTGCATTTTTGACAATATCAAACATTTTGTAAATTTAAAATGTAATTAAGCCCACATAGAGTATAGAACATGTCAAAACATATATATATTTTATTAAATCAGATTTATTCATATTTCACATTCACATTTGTTGATCCTTATATTGAGCTACTAAAAAACCAACTGTTTTTTGCTGTCACGTAAATGAATTTGTGTTTATGACAACATCTGACTGAAATTTGCAATTGGAATGAGACTTGTTTTACTCCCTCGTAAGTGCAAAACTGAACTTCATTACTAAAAAAATAATTTTGCAGCCTGCTATGAAACCAAAGAAGTTATTATATCTGTTCAGAAATATAATATTAATTACTTTATTTATATTAGCAAATGCTTAATTGATGGAAACTATTATTCATTATTATTATATATAAGTTATAAGTTACCTAATGGACTATAAGGTAACTTAATTAAATGGAAATAACATCATATATATGTGTTAATATATATATATTATTCCAATTTACAATACCTATTGAAACACTACATATAATTATATAGCGTAGGTAAATAATCCCCTTGTTTTCTTTAGTTTTATAGATATTATATCCCCTACATTAAACAAAGGTGAAATTGATTAACTTTTTAACTGTATTGATAGTTCATAGTTAATGTTAATTGTGAATATATTCCATTCTTCAATCGAAGAAGGCTTCTTACTTTAACCTTCAAAAAATGTAAATTAGGTGTATAGTTAATATAGGTAAAGGATGAAGGTCAAAACTAGAACCTGCACAACTGTGGTATAGAGCAGCAGAAGTGAATAGTTAGTAATACACTCAATACATACATATAGGACATTATTTTAATCTGAAACTATTTGATAGGGCCCCAGTAGGTTCTGGCAACGCTCCTGAGTGAGTGACTTTTTGTATTGTGTGTGCGCGCAGTGGGTTGTTATTGTATAGAATAAATACAATCGATAGGGAACATAGCCCACACAGGGCCACTGGGAAACCACATTTCAATAGATTCTGTGGGAAAAGGATTGCACTCAATAACCAAAAACTAATTATTCATGATTTTATTGATTGTTTATTCAGTACTTATGAATCTGTACCATGTGTATTATTCTGCCCTCTTCAGTCACATACCTTCAAGAATCAATAATTACATTCTGTTTTGTTCAACATTCAATGTTCTTTGGATGTAATTATTATAAGAAAGTCTCTAGAAATGTGGTTTTATTAATGGTATCATACAGGACTGTACTGTACAATAAAGCACTTGTGTGTGATATTGGATAGCCTACTTAATTATACTAAATAATATGGTTTTACAATGGTTGGTTTCACTGTTTCCATAAATAGTTTCAGTAGCTATGGCGCATGCCTCCCTGCCCATGTAATACCTTTCCCTATCCTTCGCAATAGCTCTCTCCCACTTGTTTCCTGTCTCTCTCCACTGTCTTGTTCAATAAAAAGAAAATGCTATAAAAAAGAATAATAGTTGCAATAGGCCTACTGATGTATAATACATTCTGTCCTATAATCCGCAGAAAACTGACAAGTATTTTTGTCTGTGTTTTTCAGGGGGCGATTTCCAGCCATCGTATTACAAATTCCAGGTGAACAACGAGTCGAATGCATGTCTGGCGACCGACTTTAGTTCCTATAATGCCACAGGATGGACTAGTTCTGAGGCCACTCGGCCACATAAACATTCCCTCTACAACCAAGTGGCTTTGTACCCCACAGATTCAGATGAAATTACATGTGACGAAGGTAATTGAACTGATTATTAGCTATGTGATGTGTTACAGCTGTAATTGCAGTTGTAATTTTCAATACCGTCACTAATGATCATTGACTTATATTCAACTTTCAGGAGGAGTTGATGGTTGTGCCTCAGCTGTTCTAGGTATGTTACCTTCATGTTTGCCTGATTGAAAAAAATAAATATTAGCGCTGTTTGGTTAACATCAATTAATATGTTTCTCATGATGTTTGTTTTCTTCTTCATAGATGAGAAAAGCCGTTTCCTGACTCTAACAGTCTTGTTCCTGCGACTCCTCTTCATCAAGACCATCATCTTCAACGTCCTAATGACCATCCACCTGGCCACTAGATGGTCAGTCTGTTAACCTGTATATCAGTCTCTATGTATCTGTAGTATGTACTGTTGTGCTGCATGCTGTCAATTAGACAATAACACCATTGTATTTTCTGTGTTTCAGATGGGGTGAAGATGGTTTCTTCTCTCTGGGACAGTGACAATGTCATCTACTGTTCTAATGTTAGATGTAATTTATAACTAGTATTCTGCTACTGTAGATACAGTATATACCATATATATACTATTACTGTAGATACAGTATCTACAGTAACTAGTCTCAATACAACTCTTCTGTTATATATTTTTAATTTGCTAAATACCTGTACAATATATGTTAAGATTGTCTACAGCGGAAAAACACGACTGTTGTAAGCAAGCACCATTATGTAAATAATATAATCTACCAGATATAGCTTTCATCTGTGCTATATTGCTCTGATACCATTTATACAGTTTATCTTTTTATTGTTATTGTTTTTAATAAATGATTTAATTGAAATCCAATTGTTGTTCACTTTTCTGTTTGAAGATGCCATGTCAGGCATGTGTTACAATGTTTTCTAAATAGTAAGAATAGGAAAGCTTATTGTAAGCATCAAAATATATTATACAATTCTGATAGAATTCACATTATTTTTAGTAGGTCATATATCGTCATTGGTAGTCTATATCGAGTTCCACTTCTACTCCAATCTGGTTTTGAGTAGTCCTTTATCCCAGTTCAAGTTCACCTTTTATGTTACGTCCAGTTGAACCTTGTTAACCATATATGAACCATTTGGCTACCAATTCGTACTGTACAGTATAGCTGCTGGAATACTAATGCATACTAGAACAAGTAGAACATCAAACATGGCTACAAATCTTTTCTCAATTCTATACTATATATATATATATATATATATATATCGATTCTACAATATACATTATGCTACTAGTAAAGAAGATGCCAATCAGCTTTATGACCATTAGTACAGTATGCTTTTGAAAAACATTGGTAGATGTGAATGATCCAGTTCTGGTCTGAGATCAATAGTGTAATTTTTGTCAAATCTTTCATAAGGACATAATACAGAGTTAAGGGATTAACATAGCTGCTTTAAAGAAGGGTCTCCAGATCACATTTATTTGTGCACATTACGTTACAATGCATATTGGCAACAACACTAAGCAATAAACAGTAGGTACAGTAATGGTAAATAAGGATGGGCATTGATTTAAAACCTGCGCCCACACACACACAGACATGAACACATGCACAAATACATGAATTGCACAAATTACAAAGATCTAGCTATAGAAGAAATATTATGAAACAGTATAACATACATGTAATGCTTGTCAGTAGGCATATAGGGGTGTGTACAGTAAAATGTATAAAGGTAGATAGCCATATTATAATTTTCAAATCAGTTATACTTAATAAATTATTGATTGAGGTTTAAGATGTCATGAATAATACAGTACAGAAAACATTTATAACATTACAGAACTATTTTAGCTGTTGCAATTGCACTTAATATCCAGAGGTTCAAGTTTATTGTGACCTTATAAAAAAAAGTGAAATGGTCTCTCCATTGCTTTCTCTGTGTTTAAAGCCACATCCGTTGACTCTCTATGAGTTGCAGGTTTGCAGTCGTGCAGATGTGTTGCATGGGTGGGGGAGGGGAGGGGGGTGTTCAGATAAATGTATATTTATTATTAAATTATATTACATTAACTTGTATGAGGTGAGGCATATGGGGACTGAACCCAAAACCATTTTGTTAGGGTTAAAGACAGAATGCATATTGTTAGTTATTAAAGTTATTTACAAAAGGGTAATCTAGTGTCAACATAAAAAAGAGAATTAATTATTACAACTAGTGGCAATACAAGAATTTGTACAGTATGTAAGATGGTAATAAAAGCAAAAAAAAGTAAATGTGATTTTTAAATTTGATTAACTCTTGCTCGTGCAACATTGGAAACACTGCAACTACACAGTATGTGCTGCTTTACCTTGTGAGTTTAATTGTTTTGTGAAAATATACACTCATTTAAAATATGATGACTACAACACATCTGGGACAGTTGTGTTATAAACATCATCTGTCCTACCTATACTAATTAAATGTGTAGGCAGTGGATACTGAAGACACCTGTTTGTAAAGTTTAGCAAGTAGATGTGCACAATTGTACAGGGCATTCGTTGCCATATTTTCAGCTTCATGATGCCACACCACTACATTTTAATAATCAGAACTATGTAACGCCTGCAGGCAGACTACTATACTTGCAGACACCTACTTCTTACAGTTTATAGTGAATGCTATTTGCATTGTCCTGCTGGAAGATGCAGGCATGTCCCTGAAAAAGACCACACCTGGTCAACAGCATAGTATGCTGCTTCATAATGTCTTCAGTGTCACAACAATAAAGCAGCACACTTGCTCAATAAGTGACAACACCTTGTCTTTATTAAGCAAACAAAATTGACACGTGGGCCAAAATAAACCTATAAAGTCCAATGGAAGATATTCTCACTACTACACCAAGAGACTACAACACTGTACACAAGGTGGCTTAGTCAAACTAGAATACCAGGGGAGAAAACACAGGGGAATATAGGTACGTTCAGTGGATGGCTTTAACATAATTGCTGTTTATTTCGAAAACTACAGTTTTGACTTCTCGGACCACAAAACACACTTCCACTGTGCCACTGTCCAATTCAGATGAGGTCAACATTGAATATAGTTGAGGGAAAGACAGCCATCATGTAATCCAGGCTAAAGAGGTAAAGTACATTCTATTCAAGCTTTCATTAGCGTCAGGTCTAAAAGGCATGCAGCTTCTATCATGTCTGTATGATGGCATGGGTACTTAAACATTGTGTACTCTTAATGCAGCATTTTGAAGCATTTTGGAGCAATATATGCTGCAATCCAGATGTGCTACTTTCCCGGGACATGCCTGCATTGTCCAGTAGGACAATGTGAATTGACTGCATAAGAAGTAGGTGCAAGAAAGTGGGGGTGCTAGATTTCCTTGTCTGCAGTCCTGAATTGTTGCTTTTTTGGAGTCTGTAGCAGTTATCAGATTTTTATTGAGTATATTTTTATAAAACAATTTAGGTTAAACATCACATAAGGTGTTGTACTGTTTTAGATATGGAATTTACATATAATTAATGTCTATTTTTTACTTGCACTTTCCATACTTTCCCAACCTTTAGTAGAATTGGGGTTGTAAAAACACCCGTCTACCTCGTTAGCCTGCGACTAGTTGCACTCCTCACAATCATGCAAAACTAGGGTCCAGTCACTTTACTAATCTGTAATATAGACAAACTTGTGTTGACCTAAATATTCACAATAATTTCATATGAACAAACTAAGAAGTTCGCCTCAAGAGTCTTGCTGACATAACTGTTGAATCAGAATGAAATTAATCAATATCCATGTCTGGTTTTCTGTTCATAGATCTGGACCTGAAACGCACACACACGGTTTGTCGGCTTCCCCGTGTTTATTAATCATACAGCATATACAATATTGTATACTGTACTGTAGGTGTAAATCATATTAACATTATATCATATTTTGCATTATGTCGTACCTTATTGCCTTTACTTTTCAATTACAATCAGAAGGCTTTTATAAACACAGCTGTCATGGCTAAGATTCACTACAACCATTCAGTCTCTTTGTACAGTAGGTTTAATATCCTGACACCTGTTGTGGTCATCTTAACAAAGTAATGATGTTCATGTGAAAGAGGCTGGCTTGATGTTGAAAGGTGTAGGTTTGATTTTGTTTCCGGGAAACAAAACCACTTAATACACAAACATACAGTCAACCTAGCATCTGTGATCCACAAATATCTTTCCACACAACTCCCAAAACATCTGCTAGTAAAGCAGACAACACAAGACAACACATACTAAAATATTTATAAAAAACAAAACACACCGCATGCTGACGCAACTTGACACACAAAACACTCAGAATCTATAACACACACTATATTTATGTTAATAAATTATTTAACAGTTTGTGGTATAGGATATAATAGGACAAAATTAGGCTACTGAATGATGGAACGCAAATCTGAACCTATTCAAATATATAAAGTTTAATAATTTAAGAGACCATATAGCTTTTATTAATCATACTATGTACAAATGTTTTGCACTCAACCATATTAAGCCTGTGTTTATCTGGAGATATTTGTGACGTTCTTGTCCTCTAAAGGATTTAGAAATATATTGTTTGGTGTGCTATACTTATGGTACTGTAGCTAGCTTGATTTTTATCTAAAGTGACAAGTGACATTAGCTGTTACAGATATGTTACTTTTTCAGTAGATTAGCAATATTAGTTACTAATATGTTCAACCGTTTAGGTCATTTTCAGGACACAAAAGTTAAATCGCAGTGATCACTTTAATGTTGACTATAAAGATGGATATTTTCTATCAACAAATGTACTTCACTTTGGAAATGTAATTTGACATTTTTTTTCGTTTGCTTCTGCTACATGATTCAAATGTAATTGTGTTTAACTGTAAACGTCACAGCATAACATCAGCAGTTACAATAAGTAGAAAAGATGATGGTAAGCAGTCACCATGCAGATAAGGTGATTAGAGTCTGAGTTGCATGTTGCAGAAGGGAGAGGCAGTGACAATGAAAGCCCTGTCCCATATGGTGAAAATCAATTAATGGGACAATGAGCAGTCTAAGTACATGCAGACATTTTTAATGTCTTGGGGCTTTTTCCTGCAATGTCATGCTTGCTAATTCTAATTTATCATTATTGTGTAATCTTCAAAATTAATATTCATCATTAATATTAATGATGTTTAAAACATTTTCTTTGCTTGTTAGGCGTTGTATTCAATGTATATATGTATATCTATTTATAAACAAGAGTAACTATTCTCTAATAAAGGGATTATCATATTATCTGCTTCACAAAAGAGTTTAATTTTATGTTTTTATCTCAATTATAAAATAATCTGTATTGATAATTTATAGCCCATTTATATGACACACATTGTGTCTGAATAAAGCTGACACATGAGCACACTCACATTCTGTGAAGGTGCATCTATGTGTGTGTGGTGGTTTTGTTCTAAGTGGGTCAGCAGTGGAACAGTGCTGTTTCCTGTTTCCACAGGATGCGGTCGTCGGTCGCCGTGGCGATGCATGTGCCTACGTCACACAGTATTTGTCTGGGCCGGTGTGTTTGTGACGGATGTGTGTGTGGGTAGCTGCAGGTGCAAACACATCTCACAGGATGTTAGCAACCTCCCACGCCACGTAATCTAGTTTTAGTGTGACAGATTTACTGTGCAATATAAGTACATAATCAAAATGAACTCATATAACCTTTATTTTAAAATATAAATTATACAAAATATTATGTGGAAATACAAACTATTACATGTAGTTTCATTATGGTTATTGGTAATATTATAGTTAATGGGTATTTGTCAAACAAGTGACATTATATACAGTTATTAGTAATGAAAAGATAAGATAAAGACCAGATAAGTGTAGGTACTTTAAATTGAGTAACTGAGTAAGAATAACATATTTCAGTATAGAAAATAGAAAATTATTAATATTAAGTTGAACACAATATTCAGTGCAAATATAATAAACAATAACTTAAAAGAAACAGAATAATTCTGGCTGAAACGGAACATGTTTTTAAATACAGTAGATCTATTTAGCAATTTGTCTAGATAAAGTATATTATTAAAATAAGTATTTTATTAGGAGGATTGTGTCAGTGTGTCGTTAAGATGGGTCTCATGTGGTGTGTCCAATCATTATTGCCTTGATGCATAAGTGATGTTGATTGGTGCTGTTTTTGCTACTTTGAGACTCAGGTCTTTATTAACAGGTTTTAGTGCCCAATAAAGAAGGTATGCCGCCTAGTACTAATCGTAACAGTTTCATTATAGTTGTATAAGAGGGGAAGGCCCCGCCGTTGTACAGTAAATGCAGTTTAACTGATGACATTTTGCCCAAACAGGAATATGTATATGTTAGAGTGATTCTTAAACTTTTATCCAAAAAATACAATTAATGGGTAAAATAGTATTATGTCTTAACCCATGGTGACATACTGTATGGGTTACAACCCCCTAAAGTGTTCTGGAAAGTTCTTGCAGCTTTATCCTTCACTTTAGCTAATGCAGTCCCTGTGACATGTATATTTTCCTCCTGATACAGTCTTGCAGTCAATGTAAATGCTTGTATGCCTTACCTCAATTAAAAAATTGTTACCTGCATATAGCACAAGTGACACACACACACACAAACAATATACTGTGACGTCATAATTCATCATTCCATTGAGACTTTATTGAGTCTCCAGCACCCTCTTGTGGTCGACCGATGTAACACTTAAAAAATGGGACCGCTACTGGCACAGCTACTGCCAGAGTACGGCTACTGCAGCTACTGTTAGTAGTCTACAACTGAATTAAATGCTATTTATTCATAGATAATAATGCATTTACAGTAGGGATAAACTGCTTAATTTGACTGCCACCTATAATTGGTGTTTGGTAATACAGTAGGCTATTTGTCAAGAGATTTTACAACAGACGGTATTACAGAGGCAAACACTGGGAATTAAAAAATTAACTAACAGGTCTACTACTATGACTACTATGACAACTATGATTACTACGACTACTATGACTACTACTACTATTAATAATAAGACTAATAGGTTAATAATAATAATAATAATAATAATAATAACTTTATTTATAGAGAACCTTTACAACCTGCTTTGATGATTAATCTATTTTTGGCAGCTGGTTTTACACTACCAGACAGAAGACCAAGGGCCTCATTTTTAAACCACTGGATATGTAGAAAAGACTGAAACATACACCAAAACATAACAGGAACTGTTAAGAGTTGTAGATGTGTTTGTGTCTCATCTTGTGCTTGTAAGTTAGTGATCTCAATGGGCTGGGAATATTGGCCTATAATTAGCCAGCGCCAATCATAGAATACACCAAGTAAATGTCAGTAGAAATTACAGTAGCCTATCATTAAACTACAAAATATAAAACACTTAAGTATTTTGAACACCTATTTTCATCCCTATGAAATATATGACAAAATATTATTTTTAGGTATAAATACTGCGTATTCCTAACTGTAATTTATTTGTGACTAGTATTTTACAAATTAAATTAAGCCACAGGTCTCAGAGGAAGGAACTTGTGTTGGAAAGCCTGATAAATTGGAGAAACAGCGCCATCTGTAGTGCGTAGGCCTACATAGTCTAATTGCAATCCAATCGACATCTTGTTTGCAGAAATCTGCGGCTTTACACATTATTAGCTAGCATTTTTGTTTTATGCCTGAAACGCTATGACAGCTATTCCAAAGTTGCTCTAATAACATTACATTTGAACTGGAGCAGCTGTAATGGAAAGATGATCACACGAAATGGGAAGACCATATAGTTTCGATATCTTTGCATTTTATTGAAACGCTAGTTAGTAGGCTATAGGATACATGCTACAGAAGGGAAAACAAAGACTAAACATCTGTGTCTATTCCATCCGTTTGAAATAGAAGTCGGTCAATCTACATCTCTGCAATCGCATTTTAAGCCAAAAGCAAAGTTGGAAGACACATCGTGGGCAATTAAACAAGAAGATCCTCATGTGCATGGGTATGTAGATATTATGTAGATACATAATAAAGCTGTCTATCTTATTTAAATAAAAAAATGTTACTCTAGAGGCCTACATGTTCCTCATATAGATGCCTAAAATGTGGATTATTTTCAATACATTATAGGGGCGTTGCCCTTGTTTGTTGCCATAAGAAAGAGGAGAAATGTGAAGTGACTTCTCATAGATTGAGCCAAAAAAGCAACATGAGCAGTGCTTCAACCTTGAGCTTGCATGTGATCATTTGAACACACCCACGCACATGCACACAATAGTATGCCCTTCATTCCATAATGTAGTGATGTAAGAAAAATACTACCAGTACTAATAGTTTTTTCACTACAGTCATGTTTCTCTTACAGTAATGTATTATGGAAACGTACAGTAGACTACATCACTTTGACAAATATTAAAAAACGTTAGTGAAGCTTTTATACTGTAATTCCATGATTCTTGGTCAACTCATGTTTCGCATGAGATGTGTTGTCATTTGTCAGTTGTAGTTTAGTTGTAGATATGTCCTCTTATTTCTACTGTATGTCAATGGATCATGCAAACGTTGAAGTGCCGCATCAAATACAATTCTATTCTATTGTGATTTGACAGGTTTGTGGTGGCACATATAGATAACCTACTAGTTTGTGTTACTGTGTCCTGTTGGCATGGTGACTGACGTGGCTGTGTGTGTGTGTTCGAATGACTGTGACTGTGCCTCAGACTGCTCATGTTCCTGCTCCATCAAGACACAAGGACCCAGCACTCGGCTCCTAGAGAGAACCATGGATGGTGAGTGTCTGTGTGTATTTATGGGAGTGTCTTTATGTTCCTGTGTGTGGGTGTCATTCTGACTCAGGACCTGTGTTTATGTAAAATACAATGGCCCTGATGGTTTTCAGTGTGGTTGTATCTGCGGACCTGAGGCAGCGGGCACAGGGGTATGGTGAGGGAGGAGTTCAGAGAGATATGGAGAAGCTAGGTTGTTGATGACTTAGGTGGTGTTGAGTTGAGTTGAGTAGTATTTTGAATTGAATCCTAAATTTGACCGGGACGCAGTTGAGGTTCAAAATGTTCCAAATGTCTGGCCCACTATACAAGAGCTAATTATTTTTCTACGGCTTACACATAATATAACAAAATAATTTCAGTTGCTAGGTAACCTATTGTTCTACGATTGCTTCTTTTTTTTGCCGCTTGGTGAGGAGTACACAATGGACCCCTTCTGATGGGACTTTTTGGGAAAGAATGTGGCTTTCATGGCCGCCGACGGCTTCACCTACCTTGCTCTGAATCTTTTAATCCAGTATAGTTTCTTCTTGGACCATTGGTAAGAGCAGAGTTACATCAGCAGAGTCTAAAAGCATCCTTCACAGTGCAGTGCAGCGGACTCATGTATAACAAAACAGTCCTTCCTCCATGTAGAACCAGTTTTTGAGGTCTGCTCTTGCATGCACATTGATATACAAATAATGATATTGTGTATCTAGCGTTCTGCTGTCACGATGTAAAGCAAAAATACAGTTTGGTCGTGGTGTTTTCTAATCAAGATGACGAACAGCAGGGAGGTCTTTACAAACCACAATTGCTATTATTATTTACTATCATCATCATCATATTAGTTCTTTCATAGACCCAACATTTATAGCACTGCCACTGCATACAGTACAGACACACATACACACATACATACTGTACACATATATAAATATGTCCAATTGTTTAGTGGGTGGTAGCTGACTGCCCTCCGATGGGCAGTCACCCAACTTATTGGCGGACACGGTTGGGAGCTCCAGGTCTGTGCCTTGCCTTCTGACCTGGGCGCTTGTCTTTAGGCCTCGGAGGGATGCAACCCAGGATGCTATTTTAGTTAGCCATTTTAAATGCTGACACATTTAACAATTGTTAAGCTATTATTTATTAACTATTTTGGACCAATTATATATTCTCACTTGGTGATAAAAGGTAATTATCACATTTTCTCAATAAGGTCATATCATATATGTCATGCATCTTCCAATGAGAATAGGCAGATTCTTTCTAAAGATCCTCTTTGTTATATGTTTCCTTTATGAACTTAAGTTTCCATTATGGAATCCAAACTATTCATTTCCACAAACGATTGTATTGTTTGGCAAATTGTTATTGAAAATATTTTACTCCAATATACAGTATGTGTGTATATATATATATATATATATATATATATGATTGTTTAGTTCACAGAAATTAATTGGATCGTGGAACCTCAAAACAGTTCCTGGAAGTTAGCTGCAAATAGAAGTACTGTACAAATTATATTGTAAATGTACACAAATACATTTAACATTGTACTCTTAAAATGTTTATCTTTTGCATGTCTGTGCACTCCTGTGTGTCCCTGTGTGTGTAACAAGCAGAATGTGCAATCGTTGTGCACCCTCCATAGTCAATACTATAGGTTATAGATAATGCGCTGCGCGTTCACTTCAGACCAGGTTTTTGCTGGTCAATCGCGCAATCACTTTTTTCTGCCTCAAGATAGTGTAATACATTTTATTATCTGAGATGCTGCCACCACCTTTTTTACACGGTCAGTTCCGGTTGCAGAGGCCAGAGAAACAGTTCAAAATATATTATACTTTCTTAATCATGAGACTAAAATTAAGGGTCATACAGCCATTGGGCACATTCCCCTTTAGAGCGACTCCCCATAAACATATACCATACCCCCCAATTCAAAGACCCTCCCGTGGGTCTCCCTATGGCGTGGAGTAGTTGACAGGCAGGCTTGGCAACCCCGGATCAGCGTTCGATGCTCCGTCGGCATCCTGAGGTAGCGAGAGAAGTAGGGGCACCGTCTAATCCCTGTGTCCCTCTCTGCCTAAAGGAGGTGTCAAGCCTCCCCTCCCTCACTCAGGAACAGCTCCCCTGCTCAACTGTCTTCACTATCGGCAAAACTGTAAATTGCTCTGGTCGCAGCCATATAACTAGGCTATATTTAACGTGGGATGAGATGAGATTGAGATGTGGCAAACTAAAGAGAGATGAAATTGTGTCTGAAATTGCAGAGTTTAATCACCGGTCAAGCTCTAAGGATATTTACGACAAAGTTATACGCTATACTGGTTATATACCAAAGGCCGTTTACGGGAGCCGGTGTCTGGAGCACCAAATATCACAGTAGCCAATTAGAGGCAGAGTTGGGTGTTTCCATAGTGGGATTCATAATATTGCCATTGGGTCATCAATTGAGGATTCTCCTGTGCATCCTGAGCAGATCATGAAATCACACTCCCTACTAGCGCCTGTTCTTTGTTTTCATAGCCAGGCCAGCATGTTTGTGCACGTGTGCATGTGTCTAAGCATTTATCTTGCTCTGACATGCTGGTGCGTTTAGTGTGACATCTAGTGGCAGACAACCATAAATAGTTCCTTGTCACTTCATATTTGGTCTAGCCAACCAAATACTGTATACGCTAAGCTAAAATGTATTGCTGATGTGTATTTTCTCGCCAATCAATGAATGAACCTTCTTCTTATGTTAACAATTATAGACAAGAGGAATCATGCTCACACATCATGGCCCTATTGTTTAAGCTAAGGGCCACTGTTAGGATGGGTGTGACTACATCGGCCTGTACAGACTTGCTGCCTTGTTGCTGGAATGGTTTGTTTGTGGCGGACATATAGCCGTATCTCCCCGGACCCCCCCAATACAGTGAAATTGCACATTTTCCAGTGGCCTTTTATTGTGGCCAGCCTAAGGCACACCTGTGCAATACTAATGCTCTCTGAACTGCATCTTGATGCGCCACACCTGTGAGGTGGATGGATTATCTCTGCAAAGGAGATGTGCTCACTAACACAGATTTAGACAGATTTGTGAACAATGTTTGAGAGAAATAGGCCTTTTATGTACATAGAGAAAGTATTAGATATTTGAGTTCACGATGAGCTAATGATGAAGTTTTGTGTTAATAATTTTGTTCAGTGTATAATATAATGCAGATGTCCTGCAGAAGGCAGAAATAATAGATCGGGACAGAGCAACCATTGCGAACCACAGTTGTGAATATTTTAAGAATAGGCATTGATTATTTGCCATGCTTAACAGCGAAATACTGCAGAATTAAAACATAACATAACCTATTTATGTTGCTGTGCAAAGGTCGGGTCTGGTCTTTTGATTGGGAGGTTTCTGACCACAACTGTGGCTGTGAACCACAGTTTACAAACAACTTTTTCCAAAACCTGAAAAAAAGAAAGGGCATATTGGTCTAAATTTGGGGTCAACACTTTGGGGTCAAGATGAGGCTAGGGGCCTGACCACAGCATGTTTAAAAACATCTGGGACAGAACCAAAACTACAGTAAGACAAGAAATAAAAAATGTAAGTAGACTCGACCCAATGGTACTAAAAGCCTCCTTCACCAACCTGGCAGGAAAAATGTTCCGGACAGTTGGCAGGTTTCATGCGTTGTAAGACCTCAGTGAGCAGCGTCAGAGAAACAGGCTTAAATTCCTCAAACACAGCAGAAAGCACAGGAGTAGCAGGTACAAACACACTAACATCAACACTGGCGTTTTGCCTGACTGGTGCTACGTTGTCAATAAAATAACAGAGAAACTTCTCCTGTAATTAGTACATTAATGGTAGATATAAGGGCTAATCTTTATTACTAACTCTAATTAATGTAGGTCATAAGGTCAGCTAGCAATTTCAGTAAACCTAATTTTGGCCCCAAATACTCGACTATTTGGATATTTGTTTGTTTGATTTTCAATATTGCGTGCCGTATTTATTTATGCAATGGGCTAATGATTGGACCCTTGCCAATGTAAGAATATCATTTTTGACTGTTATCAATCGGTGGAATTAGTTTCCATGGGTGAGTAGTTATGGTTATTTTTGTGGTGTGACAAAAGCCTTGAGCTTCTCAAAAATGTGTATAATGTTCAAACAGAGTAACCATGCATATCCCGAAAGCCTGCAAATGGTCCTAACAGCTCGGTTGGGTTTTTAACAGATTAGTGTTTCATATTATATTGCCCGCGCCTGAAGTTTTGGTGAAGACTGTTGTTCTTGTCTTGAGACCTCATAGTGATTGCAGTATCAGCCCGCCAGCCAACGTGGTAGAACGAAGTGCTCTTGTATGAACCTGGAACCGTACCATTGCTTGGATTGCATTATAAGATGTTGAATTTAATAAATAAGCCTTTAAGGAAACAAAAGTGGTCATTGTCATCAACAATGGGGACAAATATTCCTACATGTGGTTGATATATGGGATGAAAAAAACACATCTAATGATATTTGTTTGTTTCTAGCTACAGTACAATAGAACCTGTGTCCACCAAATGCGTTTTAGAGCTTAAAGCGCCTAAAGCCTCATGTCAGTGCCCCCTTTTCCATAGGGTTTGTATTGAAAATAGACGCGCTCTGCGCTAAAAACGCATTTGGTGTACACAGGCCCATAGCATAATGTGGCACCGATCGTGCTCCACTCCAATAGTTTAATGTAATGTGATATTTTCCGCTCTGCCGCTATTGTCTGTATCCACTATAATGTATTGTATATTTTTGGTTCGACAGGTTTTTATAGATATGTTGTGGGTTCCTTCCCTTGTTGGCAGCATATCCTGGAGATCACAGGTACAAGCGGCCGAAATGGGTTTTCTCAGGAGGGTGGCTGGCTTCTCCCTCAGAGATAGGGTGAGAAGCTCAGCTATCTGTGAGGAACTCAGAGTAGAGTCGCTGCTCCTTTGCGTCGAAAGGAGCCAGTTGAGGTGGTACGGGCATCTAGTAAGGATGCCCCCTGGGTGCCTCTCTTGGGATGTGTTCCAGGCACGTCCAGTTGGGAGGAGGTCCAGGACTAAGTGGAGAGATTATATCTCAAATTTCGGTGCCTCATTTCGGTGACACTAAATCTACATTATATGTTTAATAATGTGTTTTAGAGACGTAAAATGATCTGATACTTCACGATACGATGCGTCGCGTAGCCTACAGGTACACTGGGCATGTGCGTTCGGTTGTAAACAGAAAGCATTTTGTCAGAACATTTTAATACTAATGAGGTACAGCATGGTGAAAAATAAGACCATATATGGATTTTCTTGGACTGGATCACTGGAAACTTTACTGAAAATGGCGATTTAGATATTTTCCCTTTGGTGCTCCGAAACGGGCGTAAAAAGATCATCACTCATCGCACATTATGACATGAGGTAGGCTACTGTTAGCTATGTTAAACATCCTTGTAAAAGTGTAAACATGACAAATTCCAACGCTGGCGGCTAAGAGACTGTCAACAAATTACTATGATGAGTGACAAGCGCTGACCTTAGGAATAGTCAACAAATTACTGTGAATCATAATAATTTGAATAATAATGAACAGATGACTAAGAACCGGTTCAGGCACCGTTTAGGAACCGGAACTGTTTTACAAGTATCGATTTGGAACCGGAATCGTATAAAACCCAAATGATAACCAGCTCTACACGGGAAAGAGAAGTTTGGGGTCCCCTGCTGGAGCTGCTGCCCCTGCGACCCGACTGGATAAGCAGATGAGGATGGATGGACAGATGGTTCCTTTACTTGTTGGCAGTGCATTCTGCATACAGACAGCTCTTAGGCCTGCTTCAGATTGCTGTTATCAGATGAAAGTTAGGACAGTTAGGAAAATTATGATGAACTACAATGCGCCATTGAAAGTCAATGGAAGTCAAATGTTTTGACCCCCATCATGGCTCGGGCACCAACATCACGTGACCTGTGTCTGTTACACACGCCTCCAGGAGGAGTATGCTTGTAACGCCCTGCTACACATGAACCCCCCATGGACGGGGGCAGAGGGATGGCCGTAGTGGTGCGAGGTAGGAGACGGACCCAGGAGCACCATTCAACAATGTTTATCGACGGTTATGGTGGGAGAAAAAGGGACCGGGCGGAACCAAAGCAAAGAAAGCAAATGCAAAACCTACCTCTAACCCTATCTTACCTGCCCGTTACACTCTTCCCTGCCTAGCACCACTAGTACCGGTGCTCTACCCAAAATACAGGGGGTGGCCCGCCCAGATCTTACCTAGTGTATATAAACACTTCGCATAACTACGGGTGGTTTATGCCCCAGGGCCTCTGCCTGAAGCACATAGGCTTCCCCCTTTCTCCCCCCTGGAAAACTAAGTAACAAATGGTTACAGACAACAAATGACAGAATGTACAGTGGCCTGCTCACATCAGCCACACCACCGGACAAACACACAACCAATACAGATATCAACAATAATATCAACCAACATCACCTTCAAATACACACACTCTATATCACTATATCACACAATATCACCTTCAAATACACACACACAGCGCACTCGCTAGAGACCACAAACAGCCACCGGCCCCCCCCTCAAGAGCTGAAACGATGCAGCTTATGTGCCAGCTGAACCAGCTGCAGCCACTGACGAGTGGACAGCAATCAGCAGCAGACTCCGCCCCTCAGCTGTGCAACTAGCGATCCGAACTCATGTGCCTGCAACAGAGGGAAAGAAACAATATACACCCAAACGAACACAGCGCCACTTGAATCATTCTGGCCAATCAGGCGTTTTTTCCTGAATGGCCCGGTGAATTTATCTTGCCTGTCTACCTCGTGACTGCACATACACAGCTGCACATGTTTATCATGTAAATGACAGACCATTGTGCCTCAGAGGGAGCGAGTAGAAGGAGAGTGGCTGAGTTTTTGGTTGTGTGTTTGGTTTCTTTCTTATTTTTGACATTCATTAATTTCTAGCTAGATTTATCTCAACTCGACTCTCAACTCCTACCTACAATAGTTAATCCATTTCTGGTATTTGTTGTGTGTTTGGTATTTTTGCTCTCTCCCAATGTTTCCATTATGGTGATTGAATGATATGAATAAATGCCCTTTCCCTGTGTATCCACTAGGGTGAGCCATAGTTGTAGGAAAGTGAAGCTCTTTCAGGAGGTTTTTGTACAGAGAGAGTGTCTTTCCTGTCACTGTGGGCCTCACAGCACAGTAGTACAGAGCAGAGTCTGTCAC